>PVKA01001140.1:0-157404 GCA_004027165.1 Ctenomys sociabilis | reverse complement strand
GCTGGCAGGGACTGAGACAGGGACAGGAAACAAGAAATTCATCTCCACTTTGGGTCCAGTTTTACCTTTATTAAGGCATTTTGTTTTTATGTGATCACTGTGTTTATTTCTCAGTTGCTTAAGGATGTAAAAAGATATCACAAAGCCCTGTTGGCTAAGAAAATAAAATGTAAATTATGAATACAGTTCTTCGAATGTTGTAGAAAATAAAGAAATGCAAATTCTCTTTTGTCTTCTTGCCTTTCCTCTCTGTATGAGTGGTCTACTGGACAAGGACATGTTTCTCAGTGATATACAAGTATACAGTGTTAATAAAAATTAAATAGTTGGTAGAGATTTAAAGTTTGCAATGTTTTAGTCTTGTTCTACTGAGTACTTTTCAGTGATCTGGAAAGTAAAATATTTTCCCATTTTACCAACTATATAGCTACAGTGCAGAAAAGTTGGCAAATTGCCCCAAGGTCAAATAGCTGAACTAAAGTCAAATAGTGGAGGTACATAATTAATTCAGCATCAGTGTTCCTGAAGTGTAGTCCTTTTACCTCTTAACTCAGAAATTCTCCTGACATTTGTTAATATGCATATTTCTAAACCTTGCCCCAAGTCTATGGATTCAGAATCTTTGAGATTCTCTAGGACTTGGTATTTTTCTCAAGCTCCCCAGATAATTGATACACGATGAAGTTTGAGACTCATTGTCCTCACCATATGTCTCTCTAATTGGTAATAAAAATGTATTCTGGCAACAGCTCTTTAATTGATTCTCTGTTGGATAAGATACTATTCCTGACATGATTCCTTGTGATTTCAAAATCTTTGTAGGTATTAATTGCAATAATTCTCAAATCATGGTCCTGAATGAGCAGTATCAGGATCCAGTGAGAATGTGTTGGGAGGACAAATTATGGGGTGGCAATAGATATGGGGGAGGCAAATAGGGCACACCATGCTTCCCCTGATTCTTCTCTGCATCCTAAAGTCTCACTAGCATTACCTTGGCAACCTGTTTTGAATCTGACAACTTGTTCCTACTTCCATTGTATAACTTTAGCCCCAAACACCATTGTCTGTCACCTGGATCACACTCCATGAGCTTTCTAAACACTTTCCTCATTTCTGAATCACAACATCCCCATAGTAGCTTGAGTGATCATTTCCTAACCTTGGCACAAAAGCTAAGGTTTTATTCTGAGGATGGGCCACCAGGCTCTGTGTGATTAGGCTTCTGTTCCTCTAAGACTCTAACTCCTTCCCCTGATCCTCCTCCACTCCAACCGTTGTGGGTGTGGCCTCTTCTGGAACACACCAGACGTACTTCACATGGATGTTTTTGACCTTTTCTTCCTCGGTAAGCCCACTCAAATATCTTCACAGCAGTGAGGTCTTGTCTGACCACCTGTATCCACAGAAAATCTTTTGGATGCAGTTATTTGTTCTTACCCTTTTGTTCTTCTTCATAGCACATGTAATTATTGAAATGTCATATTTGTGACATAATTGCTTGTGTATTGGCTGTTTTATCCATTGAACCATAAGCCCCATGAGGACAAGGACTGTATTTCTTCCACTGTTGTACACAGCACACTAGAACAATACCCAATAGACACTGTTCATCATGCTATTTAATAAATATTGTGAACAGTAAACTCATTTACTGAAAATTTTTTTGCACAAAAGCATATGTATTTCCCTTTTCAAGACTTCAGATGGCGTAATTATAGCATCCCCTGCAGGTGTGGGTGTTGGGGCTTGACCCTCAGAGGGTGTGAGTCCCCAGTTTTTTCTTTTTTTTTTTAAATTTTACTGAGAAACAAATAGCAATGACATAGTTTCCAAAACAATTAATAAGACAGTTTCAATAATTAATACATAGTATATTGTTGTCTTCACGGTAGTTATTCATAATACAAGATGCAGACATGATATCCTGTCCACAAACACTGTTAGTGCAAATCTTTCTTCTCATTGAATTAGGAGAAAATAGCTATATATCTATCCTATTTTGTATATATAGATACAACATGGTCCTTCATTTGTATCCCCTTTGTTTTTTGTTTAGTTTTGTCAGAGAAGGGTATTGCATTGCCATTTAAATAAAGGGATTCTTTCTCACCTGTAAACCTGAACTCTGCACCTGGGTGTTTTATTGTTTCTTTGGTTGTGTTTTTTTTTTGGGGGGGGCGGGGAGTTGTTTTCATTTCATTCTGGTTTTTTGGCTTAAACCACATAATGTTAATCTCACAGTGCAAGAGTTCAGCAGCTGTAAATTTTTAATCTTTCAAATATTTTTTTGAATGATCACTCTTCTCCTGTGCCTAAATGTGTTCTAGTAGGAGAGATCAGCTGAGACAGATTAACCACACTTCAGCCACAGCACAGGGATACTCGAAGCAGTCCACCCAGCAAGGATTTTGCTCCAGTGAGCCATGATTGCCTGGGATTATTTAGAAAAAGAACAAATGAGACAGACAATAGTGGAGTGGGAAAAAATGAGGAAACCTCCAGAAATTGTGTGGCAGAGGTCAGAAGCCCAACTGTGCCTTTTATGCGGGTTTGACTTAGGCAAATGTTTTAATCTCTCCCTTCCTTGCTTTCCTCATCTAGTAGATGGAACTATGGGTATCCCTAAATTATAAGGAATGGAAAGAATGATTTCAAATTTCTTTCTGCTTTTCTGAACCCTGGCTGGCCCCAGAGGAGTATGTATGTGTCACACTTTCCAACAAGGAAATTTCAGCAATTTGGGGCCCTGGAATCAAGATGTCCACATCTGAATCTTCACTCTGTCACTTACCATTTGTAGGACCTCAGAAAATTATTTTGCCTCTCTCTGCTTCAATGTCCTTATATACCAAGTAGGAACGATAATGGCTTCTTTCAACTAGGGCTGAGTGAAGACTAAGTGGCGTGATGTCAACAGAGTCCCTCATGGAAGCGGATCTCAATCTGCTGGCTTGGATGAGGCATGGAAGCTTCTTCAGCATATATGGGAGCAAAATCAAGGCACAGGCACCAGCCAGCAGCATGATGGAATCTCCGCTTTGCTCCTCCTCCTCGGCAGAAAATATTTAATTGCTTTAAGCCTTCTTTTCCATCTGTGGAAACCATGATATTCTCTGAAGTGCTGTGCTACTCAATACAACAATGACTGTACAAGCCTGAAGCAGAGATTAGCACACATAGACCAACCTCCTAACTGAATGCTGCTATGAGTATTGCTGGATCAAACCGCTGATGGGTAATGCCCCCAAAATCCACTAGTACAGTCAAGTTGAAATAAATAAAAAGATAAGGATACATCTAACCAAATATGTGAGTTTGTAAAAAAAGTCAAACTCCAATTAAGTAAATCAAAGAGGAACTAAATAAAATAAGTGTTTCACAATGATAAATAGGAAATCTCAGTATTGTCAAGGTATCAGTAGTTTTCAGCTTGAGCTGTGGAGTTAGTATAGTCCCCAGTATAATTCCAGCAAGTTGCTTTGTGGATGTCAGCAAATGGATTAAGTTTTACACGGGAGGGAAAAGACTCAGAGCAGTCACTTTACTGTTAAAGGAGAAAAGCAAAGTTGGAAAACAAAAATGGGTTCTTCTTTGTAAAAGGAAAATTAATTTTATCAGTATGTTTTGGGTATACAGAATGATCACATTTACCATGAACAGCTTGTACCTATATATGATATAACTTGATCATTTTTCATTTCCCAGTCCCCTACCTTCAACTCCTCTTCTTTTGTTTATTTACAAAAGGCTTATTTCCATGTTTTTCTTCTTTCTTCTCACAAGAATAACGATAGTGAGGCATAGTGGTGCATACCTGCAATCCCAGCACTCAGGAGGCTGAGACAGAAGGATCACTGAGAGTTTGAGGCTGGCCCAGGCTACAAAGGAAGTTTGAGACCAACCTAAACAGCACAGTGGAACTTTGTCTCAAAAAGACAAAACAAACAACAAAAATAAAGACTCTAACAAAAACTCACAGTGACTGAGATATGTGGTATGGGCAAAGGAATAGACAAATACATCAGTGGAACAGAATAAATAACCCAGAAAATATCTAACTAGTAATATAAATGATAAATGTAATTAACTTGTCTTTGGGAAAGAAACGGAGTAGGCAATACCGTGAAAAACAGGACAGTATTTTCAACAAATAGTGTTGGAACAACTTGATATTTACATGTATATTAGTTAATCTAGACATATATCTTATGCCTGTCACAAAAATTAACTCAAAATGGGTCACATATTTAAATGTAAAACACAAAATTATAAAGCTTGTAGGAGATACTATAGGAGAAAATCTAAATGACTTCAGACTTAAAAATGATTTCTATTTGATGTAACACTGTGCACAAGTACATGAAAGACAAATTGGTTAAAGTGGGCTTCATTAAAATTTAAAACTTCTGCTCTGCAAAAGACACTGTCAAGAGAATACAAAGACAACTCATAAACTGGATTTTGTTTTCTTTCACAGTACTGAGGATCAAATTCAGGACCTTGCTCTTGCCAGGCAGATGTTTATGCCGTTGATCTATACCCCCAGAAAACTCAATGGAAATATTTGCAAAACATGCATTTGATAAAAGATTATTATACAAAATATATGGAGAACTCCTAAACCCAACAATGAGAAAATAAACAGCTAACTAAGAGATGAGTTCAGGGGTTTAACAGATCCCTCATCAAGAAAAGATGCTCTACATTATATATATCCTGTGAAATGCAAATTTAAACAATGAAATTGCTAAAATAGCTAGCAAAATGCCAAAATTCAGAACACTAAATATACCAAATCTTAGTGGTGAAGTGGAGCAGGATAACTCTCATTCATAAACAGGAGTGGTCACTTAATAAAACACCGTGGTAATTTCTTATAAACCTAAGCACATTCTCACCTCATAATCTAGCAGGCACATTCTTGGTATTGACCCAAAGGAACTGAAAACGTACACCCATACCAAATAATACACATGAATGTTTATAGCAGTTTTATTCATAATTTCAAAAATTTGGGTATAGCCAAGAAACTAATTACATGATGGATGAATAAACTAGAGTACATCCAGACAATAAAGTATTATTTGGTGATCAAAATAAACAAGCTTTTAAGCTATGAAGAGATTCAGAGGCATCATAAGTGCATATTACTAAGCGAAGCACACCAATTTGAGAAAGCCATATATTACATGATTTCAGTAATGTAACATTCTGGGAAAACGCATATCTATGGAGTGAAAAGATCACTAATTACCAGGGGTAGTAAGAAGTAGGGCTGAATCTGTAGGACACAGGAAGTTTTTAGGGCCATAAAACTATTCTTGTGGACGTTATAATTGTGGATGACTCTTATACAGTTTCCCAGACTCACAGAATAGATGACACCAAAGCTGAACCCTCATGCATGGGTGCTGAGTGAAAATGATCGCCAATGTAGGTTCATCAATTGAAAGCAATATATTATTCTTGCGGTGGTGTTGGTGTTGGAGGAGCTGGGCATGTGTGGATCAGAAGGTACACAGGAAATCTTTGTGCTTCCCTTCAATTTTTCTGAGAACTAAAACTGAAAGCCTATTAAAAAGAAATTCAAATAAACAATATAGTCACTTGAGCTGCACCCTAAATCAATTGAAACCAAATATGTGGAAGACAGGGCATTAGCATAGCTATGATCCCAACGTTACAGCCAGGATGAGAACCAGTGTAGTTCCCTAATGTTACCAA
The DNA here is from genome assembly GCA_004027165.1 of Ctenomys sociabilis. Lineage (NCBI taxonomy): Eukaryota > Metazoa > Chordata > Mammalia > Rodentia > Ctenomyidae > Ctenomys > Ctenomys sociabilis. The sequence goes on along the minus strand of PVKA01001140.1, from coordinate 151,677 downwards.
ACTGTGGTTTCCTGAAAAACTGCATTACACCTACAAGGAACTATAAGAAATTCACATTCTCTAGCCCCACCAAAACCTTGAGTTAGAAATTGATGGGTCTGGGGTCTGCACCCATACAGCAGGGTCATCGCATGAGCCAGAATGGTGTGGGAATCATCAGCCAACCACACGCTCCTCCTCTACGGTCTTCAGTCTTCTTCCCCATGGTTAACCTCAACGTCCTCTTTTGCTTTTTGCACATATGCCAAGCCTTCCCAAGCTGCATCTGTTACCACACCAGATGGCCCATACAAACTCTACCTCCCATCTAGCCCAATAAATTATTTGTCTTCCTGCTTCCTCTCTGAAAGTTCTTGCATTTTCAGCAGCCCTCCTGTACTGAATAACAAAGGCTCCCTTTACCTCTGTCCCACCCCTCATTCATGCCCTGAAGGAATATTGCAACCTCGGTAAGAGTGGAAACCAGCTTGTGCAAACCATTCTTCCAGCCATCGGGTGCATCTTCAGCACTAGACCCCTTTCTAGGGCTATGAAGAAAGGCTGTGATCAACAGTGTGTATAAGGAGGCATCCAGAGGCCCAGATGTCCACATATCTTCCAACAGGATGCTCTGTCATGTCTTGACCTTTGTGCATTCTGTTCCTTGTATTAGTACCCTTTGTTGCTGTAAACAGGAGAATTCAATTTCTATAGAAATAAGACAAGAAGTGCTCGCTTTGCCCTCTATCCCCATCTCAAAGCACTGAACTCTGAGCCTCTCATGTGCAAAACTAGTGTCTTACTCACCTTTGTTGTCCCAGTGCCTGGTAAGGCTCTAGGAATAAAATAAAAGAAGGCCAATAAATTTGACTGAGGAAATAAATGAATGATGATGGATAAAGTCATCTGCTATAAAATGTCACAGTCATCGTAATTGTTTATTGACCACTTTCTCAGAAGGAAACACTAATCATCATAACCATGAACTCATCTCGACCTACTTAAAATTGCCAATGGGGGCTGAAGTAATATTGTCTCCATTTTATTTATTTTATTTTGCTTTTTACATGCAAGGAAGATATTATTCATAAATATTTCAACAGGAGTCAAGGTTATCACAGCAGGGAAGAAAGACTGAATTCAACTCCATTGGTAGAAAGGCAGGAGAGTTTCTAAGCATGAGAATGTGTAAGTGGGAACTTTCAGGAGGGTGCTTGCAACAGGTTGACTGACACAGTTACGTCATCTGTGCTTCCTAATGGAAGTTTGAGTTCGACTCCTGCCCTCCCAGAGACTGGTGTACATGGGCACTACTATTCTTTCTTTCACTATTTTTAAATTTTATTTTTTTAATTAATTTTACTGAGAAACAAATAGCAATGAGATAGTTTCAAAACCGATTAGTAAGATAGTTACAATAATTAATACATTGCATATTGTTGTCTTAGTGATTATTTATAGTACAAGATGCAGACATGATCTCCTGTCCAAACACTGTTAATACAAATCTTTCTTCACACTGAATTAAGAGAAAGTAACTGTATATGTGCCCTAACTATTTTGAATATACAGATATAAAATGGTCCTTCATTTGTATCCCATTTTTTTGTTTAGCTTTGTCAGAGATGGGTATTCCATTACCATTTAAATATTATAGGTGAGTGAATTCAGCAAAATAATCCAATATAGTTCAGTAGTCCATAACAGTAGTGGGTTATTCATAGGACTGGCAATGTCAGAAGTTGTTGACTTGAGTCTTTTACAGCTCCACATATTAATATGGCTTTACTTTTTATACTTTGTCTTTATACTTTTCTGCTTGATGGTTAAGATCAAGATAAAGCAAGACCTATATAACAAGAAATGTAGCTTTTGTATCTGATAAGGTCAGTCAAATCCCCTCAGGATTTAGCCTGAAACCCTGTACCTCAGTTTCTAGAACTTTTGTTAAGTGTCAGCTTATTTTAAATTTCAGATTAATGTTAGGTTTAATTTTTAACCTAATGAATAAAAAACTGTATATATGTACAGGGTTCCATGCCATGCATGCATATATTCCCTGAGGTTCAAATCAAGGTAAACATTTATTCAATCAAGTATTTTTGGGGGTGGGGAGATGGCTCAGTGGAATAAGTGCTTCCCTGGCAAGTGCAAGGGCCTGAGTTTAATCCCAAGTTCAGCCAAAGAACAACAAACAAAAAAAAAATTCATGTCATTGTCATGAAAACATTCAGAATCTAGTCTTCTAATTTTCTGAAATATACAGCTTATTATTATTATTATTGTTATTATTATTATTATTTTAGTTACTCCACTGCACTCATAGGATACTAGAATTTATTCCTTTTCACTGTTTTTAGTGTAGTCCTTACTGATTAAATTTTCCTTACCCCTCCCTCCTCTTTACCCTCCCCAGGCTCTGGCAACTAGCATTATACTCTCAAGTCATGAGATCAAAATGTTATCTTCTACTAAAGAGTAACTGAGATCAGTCTATCTTTCTTTGAGATTAGGCATTTGCGTTTCTATATCTGGCATTGTTCTCTTAGCATGACCTCTACTTCCACCCATGTTATTTCAACTGAGAAGTTTTAATTCCTGCTGTGGCTGAATAGTATTGCGTGATTTGTGTGAGTAATGTTTTCTTTACCTACTCCCCCCTTGATATATGGATGAGTTTCTTATTTTATTAAAGTAAGTCTGTGGCTTCTGGGAATTTGGAACCACAAATTAAAGCACTGGTATAGTAAGGCAAACTTATTTAGAAAATAGCACAGTTGAGACCCAGAGAAATTCATCATCCTTGATGAACGTTGAGGTTGTTTCCTTTACTTGGCTGTGGAGAGTGCTGCAGTGAACACAGGAGAGCAGAGGTCTCAGACATGCTGGTTTTATTTCCTTTGCTTATTCGCTCAGCAGTGGGGCTGCCAGATCATGTGGAAGTTCCACATGCAATTTCCCAAGGGAATCTCATACTCTTTTCCATAGTGGTGCTACCATTTCACTTCCCCACCAATAATGTGCAGGTGTTCTCTTTTCTCTTTGTCTTCATTAACCTTTTACCATTTGTCCTTTTTATCATAGACATTTGTATTCTTCTTGGAATGAAGTGATATCTCATTCTTGCAAGACTGGATACTTAGCTTTAATTTTCATTTCCCTAATGATTAATGATATTGAGAATTTCTTCACATAGTTGTTGGGCATATTTATGTCTTCCTTTGAGAAATGTCTATTTAAGATTACTGCTCATTTTAATTGTTATTTGTTTCTTTATTATTGAGTTGTTTAGCTTTATGTATAATGGATATTAAACTCTTAATAGTTGTATAGTTTACACATATTTTCTACTTTTAGGTTATCTTTTCAGCTGTTGTGTACTATGGACAAGTATTTCAAATTTGAAATAACCCAATTTTTATCTTATTTTTTTGTTTCCTTTGCTTTGGGGGCCTTGTAATACTGCCTTCTTTTTACTAAAGGACAATAAAAGAGACTTAGGCACAGGCCTTACACCAGAAGCCAAAGGACAAGTGAGTGGCAGATCAGGGGTCGAAGTCAAGTATCTACCTAGCCTGAGCTAACCATAGGCTATCTAACTGCCCTGTCTTGCATTGCTGTAGGTACCATAAAAATGTTAGTCTAGCTAAACAATGATTCTCTTGGTGACCTTGGATAGTCACATTTCTCTGGGTCTCAACTGTGCTATTTTCTAAATAAGTTTGCCTTACTATAACAGTGCTTTAATTTGTGGTTCCAAATTCCCAGAAGCCACAGACTTACTTTAATAAAATAAGAAACTCATCCATATATCAAACACAGCCTGGAGACTTACACCTACATAAAGAACTGTTTGAAATGTTTACATAGAGAGAGAGGCTTGTGAGCCATTCACTTCCCAGGAAATGTTTACTGTCTCAGCTACTCTTCTCTCAATTAAACAAAATACCCAACATCCAAAATAAAGGAAGGAAAGGTTTATTTAGCTTATTGTTACCGGAGGTTTCAGTCCATACTCCAAGGCAGAGTGGCACATGGAACAGAGCAGCCATTCATGACAGTGACAAAGAGAAGGAGTAAAGGGAAGGGCAGTAGCTCAGGCAGTTAGCTAGCTTCTCTCCTCTCTTCACGTTGTAATGCAGATTACCTGGCCAGGATAGGTACAGCACCCACACTCACAATAGTCACAAACTCCAGAAACCACCCCCTAGTGATAGCACATTCCGCATGTGCCTAAAGCCAACCACATGGATGATGCCAAAGCATGAGGCTTTGGAGGAACAACAAACCACAAAGACTCAGGGCACCTCCTTTATAAAAAAGGCATTTTAGTCCATTTGTAATAATTTCCAAAATCCTACAGTTTTAGCATTGTGGAAAAGTCCAAGTCCCAAGTCTCATCCAAGATCTAAGGTAAGCTCCCCAAATGAAAAGTTAAACACTTCCAACATTTAATGGCATAAGTTAAACACTACCATTCCAAAAGGTACACATAGCAGGATACCAAGCATTGGAGCCAAAGCCAGTCCAAAATCCAGAAGGGTCAACATTAAGTCCTGTAGTTAGGGGGACCCAGACCCCATGTGGAACCTCCAAAGCAGTCTGTGGCAAGTATGTGGCTCTGCCCCATGGCATTTCTACTGGTTGAAGCTCGCATGGCTTCACTCTCAGGTCTTCTTTGGTCCCTCCTTACAGATTCCCTTAGATGATCCAGGCTCATGGCTTTTCCAACCTCTGGGGTTTCCACAAAACAGGCTTCTCACTCACAGCATTACACATTGCCCTCCCAGGGACACACTGCCTGCCCTCCCAGGCCTCCTGAAATCTAGGTGGAGGCCTTCTTAACTTCAGAATTCCTGCATTCTGTATGTGCCTAAAACCAAGCCCACATGGATGTTGCCAAGGTCTGCTGCCAGCTGGAGCAATATCCACGTTTGCTTCTCTCTTGGCTGCAGGGGTCGAGTGCCTGGATCACTGAGTACTCTGAGTCTAATTCTAAGGAACAAGTTCTCTGTGCTGGTGCCATTCTGGAACCTGGTGTAGCTGCTGCCTCCATTCTGGAACATGGGGTTCTTTGGCTTTCCCCCAAGGTAAAGTTCCTCACCCCTGCAATTCTGAGGCTGCAAAGGGTAGAGACTTGCCATCTCCTTGATGTCCTCAGGCCATCTTTTCCATTTTCTTGTCCTTCCCAGCAATGGAGATCCTCTCAGCTCTGTCTCTGCATTCCAGTTTTAGTGAAGCTTCCTTTCTAGTCAAACTCACATTTTAAATCCTGCTGGGCTCCTTGTTCTTGATTCTCCACATAAATATGACTAAAAGCCCCCCAAAATAGCCATGCCATTGTCTCAATATTTGGCTAATTTGATATTCCTTTTAAAAGATTAATCAGTCTGCCTTGCTTAATCTTGGTCTCAGGCAAAGTTTCTGGACATGAGCAAAATGCAGATAAATTGTCTTCCAAGTGATAACACACATTGCCTGGAGTCCAAAAACCAATGCAGTCCTTTTTCCCAGAAGAAACCTCCTCAGCCTGGTCTTTACAGGTAGGCTTTCTATCAGCCTTTTGGTCTTCTAAGCTCTGAACAGAATTTCCCAAAGAGAATACCTGAAGCTTTTCCAGCACTTCTTCTGTAGGTAACATCTCTAAACCATTCCCATCTCATCCCATAAGCCATTCCCAAAGGCTTGTAATCCACATGGTCAGGTTAAGTCACAGTAATGGCCCATTCCTGCTACTAAATTCTGTCTCAGTTACTCTTCTCTCATTGCTGGAACAAAATACCCAATGCCCAGAATTAAGTATGGAAAGGTTTATTTAGCTCATAGTTAGTGGAGGTTTCAGTCCATACGTCAGCGGACTAATGCAGAAGGCAGACATTCATGGTGGTGGAAAACAACAAAAAGCAAAAGGAGGAGTAGCAGCTGCAGCAGCTAGCAAGGCTCTCTCCCGTCCTCACATTGTAAAGCAGATTATATGATCTAGGGAGGATACAGCACCCACACTCACAGTAACCAATCACAAACTCCAGAAGCCACTTCATGACTACATGAGTCTTTGGGTGGCCAACTAGATACAAACCATAATAGTTACCAAGTACTTAATTTAAACTAGACCTTAGAGGCCAGCTGGGGAGACTAAAACATCTACTTAGATGCTTTCGTGAGCGCAAAGCACAGCAGCCTGGGTTCAATCCTGGCATACCATGCCAGCCATACCCCTGGCTAGGGCAATTGAGACTAAGAGTGGTGGTGTGCACCTGTAATCCCAGCACTTGGGATGCTGAAAATGGGTGAGTCACTATGAGTCCAGTCTGTGTAGTAAGACCTTGTAGACCCTGTACCCTACAGACCCTGTACTAAATACATAAAAAATAAAAATAAAAAATAAACTACAACCTATATTAAATGAAATTAGAGCAAACCTATCACTGTTTCTCTTTTTTTTTTCAAGGGCTTGCTATAGAGAGCAGAAGACAAACATTAGCCCAGGTAAACGTTGACATAAACGTTGCCAGAAATTCTATGAACAGTGATTCCCCTACAAGGATCACTATATGTAAGGAGAATATTTTATTAGATTGGCAGTTGGGGTAAGGATGACTGAGAGTCAAAAGATTATCTAGAGTTAGCAGGCAGCACTGGACAAGTTTCCCTTAGAAAAACAGTAAAAATACTATGATATTATTTAATCTAAACAAGCTTATTCCTAAGCAGTACTAAAAAAAAAGTTGCTGTTACTTGAGAGTCTAGGGTAATTTTGGAGATTAAAAAGGAGGCTTGGGGCTGGGGAGATAGCTCAATGGGATAAGTGCTTTCCTGGCAAGTGCAAGGTCCTGAGTTTGATACCACCAAAAAAGGGGGCTGTACATAAATTTTTCAGTGTGACTTTTGCCAGTTCCTGTAATGAACAAGCCTCAAATTCAGCAGCTTGGCAAAAAATTTGTTTCCTCCCTCTGTCATAGTCCAATATGAGTGGACCATGGGAACCAAGGCTGGTTACAGCATGCAGCTTCAGGGGCAAGACCCACCCACTCATGGCAGCCTCAGCCTGGGTGTGATAAACATCTCTGCTCACATTTCCTGGCCACAGTCACTCTGCAAAAAAGACTCACTGTTAAAATATCGAATCCAAATATCATGGATCACAAGTATCCTATGCTTTAATGGGGGGCCTAGCCATTTGCAAACAAAATACGAATGTGAACAAGTACAAGAAAAGTGTTACCAATAACAAAAAAGAAACAAGAAAGATGTGTATTATCAATATTGCACCAGTTTTTTCATTTATGAAGTTGGATGTTTTCAGTTTTTATTAGTATATGCGTTCTGTACATGATTATATTCCTCATGAAGATTACATAGTATCAACCAGTCTTATTTCTTTTATCTTATATTTTATTTATTTATTTCTTTTATCAGCCAGTCCCTTCCTCTCCCTTTCCTTCCTCCCATCTCTTGAATCCTTTCCCATTTGAAAGAGATATAGCTGTCTACTTCCTATTTATCTTTTATATTCTATATGTTGGGATCCAGAAGATAGTTAAATTTGTTTGTCTGATTTACTTTACTTAACATTATGGTCTTAAAGTGCATCCATTGTCCTACAAATGACCCAAGTTTGTCTTTCTTTATGGCATAGTGGGAGTCTATTATATACAAATACTGCATTTTCTTTATCCATTGATCTCTTGATTGACATACAGGTTGCTTCCAAGATAGAGTTTTCATGAATTGTACTGCTCTAAATATCGGTATGCTTGGAACCCTGAAGTATGGTATCTAACATTTTTAGGGATGGTACCTGCAAGAGGAATAGCTGGGCCAGGGAAATTTCTAGTTTTAGTTTTTTGAGGCAGTTCCGTACTGACTTCCATAATGGTTATACCAGTTTACACTCCCACCAACAATGAAGAAGCAGTCCTTCACCCAACACCCACATTCTCTCTAGAATTTTTAAATGTTAGAAAAAGTAAATATGCAGTAGGTAAATGTTCATTAATCATGCTATGTAAATAATAAAAGAATCATTTATTATTAAGAGACATTTCAGATATGTTAGGTTTATACATTTATAATATAAAATTTATATATATACTCTAATTCCATACCTATAGTCATGTACATTTAAAATAGAAACGAGTGTGTAATGTAAGAACAAACACCAAATTTTAAGAGTGCTCTCTTCTTAGGGAAACCACACAGAAAGACACAGGGAAGAGATTTAGAGAAAGAATTGTCCTTTTGTCTTTATATAATTCTTTATTATGCTGTGCTTTGTTTTTAATGAGTATCTATCAATTGGAGGAGTAAAGGAAAAGAAGGAAGGGAGGGAGGAAAAAAGGGAGAATGAAAGAAAAAGAAAAAATGAATGAAAAGAAGGAAGGAAAGAAGAAAGGAAGGAAAGCAGGCTCAGAATTGACAATAATGTAAAGAGACTGTGACTATCATGTCCCAGATAGAAATATACAAATTGGCACAATTCTTCAGAGGAAAATTTCAAAATATGTACAAAACCTTTAAATGCATGTATCCCACCCCTAGGAATTTAATCTGAGGAAATGTTATTTATGCATATACATTTAACTCTAAAGAATAAGGAGTGGTTTTCAAATATTGTAGCACATCTACTCTGTATAGTAATATGCAATTGTCAAAAAATAGCCTATTTTTATTGTCTTGAAAGATGTTTAAAATATATTGTTAAGCCGGGCGTGGTGGCGCAAACCTGTAATCCCAGCACTTGGGAGGCTGAGGCAGGAGGATTGTTGTGAGTTCGAGACCAGCCTGAGCTACAAAGTAAGCTTAGGGCCAGCCTGAACTGCATAATGAGACCCTGTCTCAAAAAGAAAAAAAAAAAAAATATATATATATATATATATATATATATATTGTTAAGGGCAGAAAGAAAACAAATAATAAAGAAAAGAGTTTGTAATGATTTGGACTAATTCCCATATCCAACCAGAACCTGCCAGTGGGATCAAGTATTTAAAGTAATGTCACAAAATTTCTAGTGTCATATAATTTCTATTAAGTTAGTATGCCTTAGATGAGTTTTTGTTTGAAATGAGCTGAATAAGATATATGAGATATTTAATATATACAAAGGAATACACTTTCTGCAGATTTATGGATTACAATAAAATTTTAAAAATTAATGTTAGTTTTAAAAAATGCAAGGAGATCCTCACAATCACTAGATATAGGGAAAACTGGGCACCAGGACATGTTCCAACTATGACACCCTTGGACAGAGCAACGAACAAGCTCCATTTAGTACACCCTGTGTACCAGTGCTCAAGGTTGATGTAATCTGAGCATGTATCCTTGTTAGGGCCCTCATGGGGAACACTCACATGTGCAAATCCTCTGCCCCACTGCAACCTAAGTCCTGGCTTGGTAGCCAGCCCATGGGAGTGCTAACTCTGCAGAGAATCCATTTGGTTGACAGCATGCTGACTTGTACAACTTTGACTAGGAATCTGGGAGTCATTATACACCCTTCATTAGCATTGAAAAACCATCTGTTGGTCATTAGAAGGCAAACATTACATATAATACATTAGGCCCTAAAAGCAATTTAATTAACATCAAGGTCTAGTCAAACTCGTTAGAAAAAAAATGGGGCTTCCCAGATACAGGGTAACTTTGCTTTTCCCTTTGTCCCATAGCAGATGAAAAATTATGCCAGGCTGCAGGCCCACCAGCTCCAGGCAACACGTCATACACTCAGTCAGCTCAGTTCGAGGTCACTGGGCAAACGCTTCTTTTAGGATTCCATGAAGTTGAAAATTTTTAATTTTTTTGACACTTCTGTTTGTAAGGAAATAATGCTATTTCCCAGATCCTTCTGTGTGGGAGACCCCACTGTCTATTGTCCCTGGCTGGTGCATCATAAATTTTCACTCAGGATTTGGTGTGATACAGTTGTAAAAGCTGTAAATTAAGAATACAAAAGTTGTATTCTGTTCTGTGCAGCTTACTCTGCATGATCTTGAACAAGTTCCTCAACTTCTCAGAGCCTTCACCATCCTCTGTTGAGTAGGCAGTCTTCCTGGGAGGTCTGAGGATTCTACTTGATGCAAACTATCAGGCCAGTCTTAGCGTTCTCAGTGGGCCACTTTGAAATTGCAGAATCAAAATAGCCCCAACTCCAGTTAGCTTCCCTTGAATTAGTATTATAGAGCATGAGGGCCAGGCCTGGGGAGTCAGTTCATGTGCCAGAGTTTTCGAAGACACAATCCAGAGTCCACTCCCAGCTACCATTGTTCCAGATTCTGGTGCATGCAAGTTCGTGTTTGTGTTTTCTCCATCCTCTGCACGCTGCTCACACTTTCCACGAATCTCTCTCTGGGTAAAGCTGCATGTGAGGACACAGGTTCCACAAAAGGCTGGAACCTATGTCCAGCTAACTCTGGGCTACTTGTTGGCCTCACACAAAGGCCATTTGTAAATCTAATTCATAGATTGCTCCAGTCAGTCCTTAGGCCGAAGTCATAGGGCTTCTTTAAGGGATTTTACTCTCTACTCACAAAAAGGAAAATTTTCTGAGCATCTACTTTGCTCCCAGTACTCTGCTAATATCAGGAATACAGAGACTTCTTCACCTGTGTGAAAGAAATACATAGTGTCTTTCCCTGGGGACTACACAGCTTCTGGAGGAAGCCAAGAAAAGCAGTGACTGCAGAAAAAGAGAAAACAAAGTGTGCTTCCTTCCCTTTTTATTCACGTGTGGTCTAACACAGTGGGATTACCTGGGAGCTTATTAAATATGCAATCTCTGAGCCTATGAGTTCATAAAGTCCAGCTGGCTCACGTCTGCATTCACATTTAAGGAGTGGAGCACTGCTACGGAGACCAAACAAGGCAGCCAGCCCTCCTGGTTTGTGTGAGGTTGCAGGTTTCCTAGAATGTGTGGGCTGAGAAGCTAGAAGTGGGCCACCCTTGGGGAATCTAGAGGAGGCACAGGCCACACAGAAGGTACAAGGAGCCACACCTGGGGGTAAGGAGCAGCTCCCAGGAGCACAAAGCTTGAAATTATCAGGGCAGCTACGCAGAAGGGAAAGGCAAGTGAGACAGGGCAGTGTCTGGGTTAGCCTCACAGCCTTGTTCCTTAGGCTCAGCTTAGGATGACAATGCTTCAGGGGTTGTCAAGGGAACAGGCTGGGGGACCAAAAGATATGATTAAAAACTTCCTCCCCCCCATAGGTCACCAAGCAGGCCCTGCTGTTATGGTGCTAATTTGTGTACTGGAGGCTGTGTTAACTTTTGTGTGTGTGTGTGTGTGTGTGTGTGTGTGTGTACACTATCCCAAAGTGATTTGCTGCTAAAAAGAACAACGGTTTGCAAAGCTCTGTACCAGCAAAAAGATTGTCTTGATAAAGGAGAAAATCTAGGTTTAAATCTCAGCTCTGGATGTGTAGCCATGAGCAAGTCATAGAAATCTTTAGAGCTCTAGTTCTTCATCTGTAAAGTTGGGGTCATGTCCAAAGTCCCCAAGATAAACCTCCGATTTGATTATTCACTAGACAGACTCGCAGAAATTAGTGAAGAGATTATTCTATGGAGTTAGTTTGATATGGTGAAAGGTCATAGATTAAAGTCACTAAAAGGGAACAGTGTCCAGGGCTGCCCTCCCACGCAAGAGAGACAAGTGCAGCAGTCCTGTTGTTCTTTCCAAGTAGGACCGAACAAAGAGCACTTAACCCTCCCAGAAAGGAGGTGTGACAACACGTACAAAGCACTGCCAACCAGTGAAGTTCACTTGAGCCTTGCTGTTCAGGGCAGAGCAGCTACCACATGGGTGAGGAGTACTCCTGACTGACCCTAATTACACAGTCTTCAGCACCTCCAGAGGTGAAACTGCGATGAGCAAGGCCTCAGGAGAACAAAATCCACACCCATCTTATGTCACGCTGTTGGCGCAAGCTGTCTACTATAGGCAAGAGATGCAGCTCTACAGAGGCATCGTTAACAGGCAGGGGAGTTTAAAGACCTCACTGTTATTACTCGGGAAACAGTTGTGGTCCAGTTCTTTTTTAGGAATGTGTAGAAACTGACCCCCCTGAGTCTGTTGAACTGACCCCTTACTGCATGCCCAATAACAGCCTTCAGGACAAAAGAGACAGACACCTGTGTTCTATGTATTTTGGATGATAGACATAAGGAGGCTTGATTATTTTTTGAATAAAAATTAGTTTTTCCCAGACCTTTCTTGTATATTCTTTACAATATTGTTCCTTCTTACAAGCCCATCTAGATCTATCTCACTGGTAACTGTTCTTCCTGTTCTTTCATCCAAGAATTTCCTCAGATACTAACCCCACTCTAATACCTTTTCTCACTTCTTCTGGGAGCCATTCACAGGCATCCCTGTGCCTACTGTTTTGAAAAATAAAATAATCTTATTTTTGTTAAAACAAGATATCCCTATTGTGAACTCAAGCAATGCAGAAAAACAAACACACACACACAAAAAAAAACCTACAACATAGAGAAAGATTGTTTCAAATTATGCTGGCCTACTCTAACCATCAATATCATAGACAAATATTGTTCCATATATTTTTTTATACATAAACATAAGTAAATGATAGATTGGTAGATAGTTTTCTAAAAATAGAAACATGCTATGAGCACTGATTTTTATTTAAATGTTTGATTTTATTTAAATTTACTCAAAGAATTTAAAATGAAATGGTCAGAATTATTAACTTCAAAATATTATTAACTATATACACATAAATTATCCTGATTTTAGAACACAAATACTGAAGATCATCATGAAAGATATTAGATATTTTTAAACTGTTTCAATTTCACCCAGCATTCACCAACTCCCTTGAACAAAGAAGCCATCAATACTCAATACCCCCCACTTCCTCCCGTGAGCCCTCCCACCACCTCCTGACTTTTGTTAGACAGATCATCATTTTATACTGTCAAGGTTTGCAGTATATGCATTTTGCTTTGTAAAAATAATTCTCACAATTATTTAGCATTAGGTTTCCATTTAAATGAACTCGAAGTTCACGTCACCACATCCTCCACTCCTGAGTTCAGTGTTTCAGTTTGTCTCTTGAGTGAACTGATTCCATTTTCAAACTGTTTTTCCCAGCAAATGATGAAGTATTTCCTGAATTGTTCCAGTTTCATAAGCACGTCTGCCTGTTGTCCTGTTCTTGGACAGTATCTTGCTTATATCTGACATTTGTGAATCATGCTTCTTCCAGAAAATAGATCTCAGTCTCGTGCTTTTGCCTGTTGAAGACCTCTGCGGTCAAGCTTCTGGTCTCCTGCCTCTGTGGATTACGCCTCCTGGGTGCCTGTTGAGCTCATTCTGATTCCTGGAAGCCCAACAACTAATCAGGAACACCTCTCCACATGGTGTTCGCTCTCTGCTTAGGTGCTCTGCTTCAGTATGTTCTGAAGCAGGACACAGACTTAATCTAGAGACCTGGGAATTGCTTATTACTTTATATCTTCCAACAATTTTCTGTTCTATTTGTGCTTTTCCCTCATCTGAGGACTTCAGTGTACATTTAGTAGCTCAAATACTCATATCTTTATCGTACGCCTTCCCAGAATTGCCCATCCAGCCACTTGATAGCTCTATCTAAAATAAAAGTCAAACTTCTGTCCAAAATCAGATGCTAGTTCCAGTCACACCTATGTTCCTACCATAATTTTCTCTATCTGAAACAGGAAATTTAATCCTTCTCAACATTCAGGCCCAAAGCCTGGAGTTTTTTTTGATAGTTTTTGCCTAGGTGTCCCCAAAGCCTCATACAGTCATTGGCACAGCTTTTAGAGTTTGTGACTAATTCATGATCCTATGCAGGGATTATGGGAGTGAGTGCTCCACCCGTCCTGGGGTGGGTAAGCGGGGTGGGTAATCTGCATACAGTATAAGGAAGGGAGAGAGGCATGCTAGCAGCCACAGCTGCTGCTCTTTGCTGATTTTCCCCACGTGAAAAACTGCCCCCTCTACCATGTGCAGCTCTCCACTAACTCTGAGCTACATAAACCTTTCCTTCCTTAATTTTGGGTATCAGGTATTTTGTCCCAGTGGCAAGAGAAGAGGTAACTGAGACATTATTCTTGTCTCTCTCTTTTTTTTTTTAACTTCCATGGCTCATACTTTTCCTTCTATAAACTTTGTTATGTCTTCTTTGAAAATATCTAAAATCTGACCACTTATTATTAACCTTTCCATTTTGACTCAGTGTCTGCAGCAATAACAGAATACCACAAACTGGGTTATTTACAAACACTAAAGGTTTATTCAGCTCACAGTTCAGGTGGCTTGGAAATTGAAGAGCAAGGCAGAGGGCATCACAGAGCAATGGGGCATGTGAGATAGGAGGGCTCAGAGCAAGGTGGCATTCAACAGACAGAGCCAGTTTCCATGACAACCCACTCTTTTGGTAATTGGTCAACTTGCACCATGATGGCATCAGTCCAGATGGACCTAGTTACTCTTAAAGGACCAATCTGTCCCATAGCAATTTCAAACCATAGCACTCTCCACTCTTCCCCTCATCACCTCTTGCTTCCATGACTACAAGGACCTCTAAACTGGTCTCCCCTCTCCCCCTTCACTCAGTGCATGTGGTCTAATTTCAACAAGTGAATCAGGATCATCCCATTGATCAAAGCATTCTTGGAATCACCACAGTGGTACACAAAGGGACTCAACTATGACCCCCTCTTTTCTCTCTGTGCTTACCTAGCACCCCATGACTGACTGTTCTAGCCACACTGCTCCTCTAAAGCTCCAAACACATTGGGTGGTATACAGTGACTCTAGGGCTTTTTTTTTTTTGTTTGTTTGTTTTTTTGTTTTGTTTTTTGTTACAGGGCATCAAACTCAGGACCATCCACTTACTAGGAAGTTGCTTAAGCCTCAGCTATCTCCCTGACCCTCCAGTGCATTTTCATGTGTGTTTTCTTTTCCTGCAACTTCCCTCCCCTAAGTGTCTTAGGGTTCACTCCCTTGCTTCCTCTGCTCTTACCTCCTGGGTCTCCTATGAGATCTTCTCTGACCACCTTGTATAATACAGCAGGGCTTCCCCCTGAAGAACCACTGCCCCTTCATTCTGCTGCTGTTTCTCCTCAGTATTTACCACTCTCCACCCTAATGACCTGTTTATTTGCTCATCTGTGAACTCCACTGAGGACTTTGCTGTGCATATGTGCTCTGTAATACTCCCTAAATGAATTGTATGACTATTAGATACATATTTTGTTGTTCTTCTTCTTTATTACTGTGCATTTGCTTGCCTGGCTTGCTCTTTTTCAGGCTTTCATTGGGCTGCTTTCCGAACTTTTCACATTTTCAGTAATTGAATTTTCAGCAGTGCCCATTCCCTTCATCACTATTTAATATTTTTAAAATTCTGTAATGAAAATGCTTTATTCGACCACTTTTCTTCCCTGGATCTGCAGTGTCCTGCTGCATCACATCCAGTGGCTTGATTGTCTCATTTCTGAGCACATATTTTTGTTGAATTCACACTCCTACTGAGATGTGCAGAAATGACAAACACTCATGGAGAATCCCTTCTGCTGCTTGGATTGTTGTCTTCAAGACTGGATTCTCTGTATACATTCTGGATGGCTTTTTTTTTCATTTTCATGACTGTTCACTTGTGTTGTGCTTATATCCTCTGTTTTCCTTTTTCTTTTTCACTTTGCTCTTACTGAGGAGGTCTTCTAAAATAGAACTTCTCGTTATTCAGTTGGTTTTTCTACTGACTCTCAAAGTAAGCTTAATTTTGCCTTAAAGGCATGCTTTGGGAAGGGCTGTGGCTTCTTTTGCTGCATCTTTTAAGAAACTGGAGTCTTGAATGGGGGTGAGCAGAGAAAATAAATGACCCACGTGCAAACTTTATTAGGTGAAAGAATACACAGAGGGCAGGGAAAGAAAGTTATTGCAGGGGAAGAGAGAATCCCCAAGCTTCACTATTCTGATGTAGCCTGGAGCCCTGCAGTTCACACTTTATCAAAGCACATCCTCCTCCCAGGTGTTACTAGTCTCACCCTAATTGTTTTCTTCACTAATTTTCAATTAAAGGAAGAGATGAACAATATTGTTTGTCTCACCACAGATGTAGGTGGCATCAATGAAAACTGTATTAATTGCTAAGGTTCCCGAACAAAATACCATCAACTAGGTAGATTAAACACGGGAAATGCATTGGCTAACATTCCCAAGGGCTGAAGGGCATAGCCAACATGGCAGGAGGTGTTTCCTGCTGAGACCTCTCTCCTCAGCTTACAGATGAACACCTTCTCACTTTTTCCTCACCTGGTCTTTCTTCTGTGCACATAGCTCTGATATTTCTTCCTCTTTATTAAGAATACTGGTACTGTTGGATTAGGATTTCCCCCACCTAAGAACCACATCTTCACATAACCGTCTACTTGAAGACCTTAAATCCAAGGACACATTCTGAATTATTGGAGGACAGAGCTTCAACATATAAGTGAGTAAGAGCTTAAGATACCACCCATAACAAATTTCAGATTGTAGCTGACTTCTTGGTTATAGCTACAGAAGTGAGTGTCCAGCTAGCAGTCTCCCCATGGTCCCTTCTCAACTTGGCTAACCCTCTGCACAGATTGTTTTTTCTCCGATCCCTGTCTCTGGGCTCTGCTTGACTTGCTTCCACTATTTATTTGCTTTGTGAGGAACTTGTGATGGGTGTAAAGGGAGGTTTGGCACCCTGAGTTCTAATGCAGCAGTAATTTGTTTTCTATGAATCTACCTTGAGCATGCCCTGAAGATCAATCAACATGCTGCCAGGACAGGTGCTCTGCCGCAAAATGGAACTGGCCAGGGTATTCTGATGCCTGTCACCCACATTTCCAGGTTGTCATCTTCTCTCTCTAACCTGATCATGACTAATTAAGAAGGATTCTTTGGATTTTTTTCTTCTTATCTGCCTCAGTGCTTTGCCCATTTTGGGGGCTGGTTTTAAGATTCAAAACAAATCATTTTCAAAAAGAAATATAAGTGAGAATTCTAAAAGGCTCTATCATAATGTTCTTCATTCTTAGCCCCAAAGAAAAAAAGAAAGAAAAAGTTGCCTGATTTTTTTTTTCTGATTTTGAAGGGAAGGGAGCAAGGCTCACATCTGGCCAAGTTTTAGCTCTGAACATTTTGCACAGTTAGAAACCCTTTGTTAGCAGGCCAGATGGTTGCTGCACCCCAAAAGGAAATTAAATATGTAGGCAGTGGCAGTTCAAGGGAGGAATTAAAAATTCCTTTCTGAAGAAAAAGGACTTCATCTGGAGCTGCCCTGTAGGTGTGGTTAATAGTGACCGCTGGTTTCCTAGCAACCAAGCCCTTTCCCTTTCAGAAGTTATTTTGGTACCCGATGTTTAAATGATCTCCATAGACACTGGAAGACACATCTAGCACCCACAATGCCTTTTAGAGGAAAAAAGAAAGCGAAGACTATTCACCATAAGAGAATTTGTAGTGTCTGCATTTCTGCACTTTGGCCTAGTTTACCTAAATGCCGACTGATGTCTGTATTTATGAGACCAGTTCCTGCTCCTTGTCATGGAGTCCTGCCCTAGACAGACTACAGAGTTCAGTGTTCAGGAATCTGGAATTACTGTTTGTTTGTTTATTTATTTATTTATTTGGTACAGGATCTCATTGAGCATCTTGGACTCATTGTGATCCTCTGGTCTCAACCTCTCCAGCACTGGGATTACAGGTGTACACCACCATGCCCAGTGGCTGGCTCAGCGGACCAGGGGTGCAATTGGCACATCATGTGCTCACAGAGATCGAACTTGAGTCCTTGAGCTTTCCAGGCAGGTGCTTAGCCTGCCAAGCTATCTTCCCAGCCCTGGAATTTTTCTTGATTCATAAAAGCTTTCTAAGGTAAATCTTGGCTATTTTAATCATTGTAATTCAGAGCATGCACCAGTCATACTTGTACAATAATATCTCTGCTGGATTACTGAGGCAAACAGATTCCTGCCTCCAATACTTTCCATCCTGGTTCTGTCTTAAGCATGCAGATGGAATCATCTTTGCAAGCAGACGTTCTCATTTCTGCTCCACAAGGCCTTTTGCAGCCTGTCTCTTGCTTCGCTCTCCAGCCCTTTGATTTTTCCGTCTTTCCTCTTCCTTTACCTAGGTCACACTATTTGTATCTCCTTGAACATACAAGGCTGCTTCCCACACACTAAGGTTTGGACAGCCCAGACCTTGTGTTCAGTATAAAGGTTAATAGGACCTTTAAGAGGCAAGAGTAAAAGATGATGAAGAAATTTCTGTGCTGCCTTAGAAGTGTTTAAGTACTTTTCCTGGGACCCCAGTTAGGATTTATGAAAGCATTGTTGTAAAAGAGCTAGGCTCCCCAGTCTCTGACTTACTATCCGCCATATGATGTCCCTCATCTCATACTGCTGAAGTGATGTCATTCACCATGCTGTGCTACTGTGAGAGAGACCACACCAGAGCTGCTGCTTGGACATCCTGCCTCCAAAGCTGTGAAGTACATAAATTGTTATAGCAACAGCAAACTGTTTACACTAGCACCTCATTGTCACAGGAAGTGCTTTTTCTTCATTAGTTTACAACCTGACTTCATTTCTAAAATTGCTCAATTCCTTTGTGAAGTCTTCCATAACCTTTTTGATGCCTAGGTCTGCCTCCTGCGCTCCCCTCCTCTAATACCACAGGACTCTGAGTTTATGCCTCTAAGAAGAATGCATTCTTATTGTTTACTTACTTAGCTGTGTCCCCATATAAGCACAAATCCTTATGGCAAGGAGGTGTGTCACTTTTTCCGTATTTTCCAGGTCCAGAAGAGTCAATGACAGAAGAATAGTTGCTAGGTAACTGCAAACTAAGTGAGTAAATAGATGGCAAAGTAGCTGGTGCAATGTGGCTCCTGTCTAAGGTTTCCCATATAATTTTTCCACTGTGCCCTAGACTAAAGTTCTTCATTTATGAGATGTTAGTTGAACAGTATAGAAATAAATAAACATAGTGCTTAAAGTCAGATTCAGAAATCTGCATTCTAACCTTTTGAACATAAGCTTTAGAAGTGCTATAGCCACAGTATGATAATAAAGAAATGTCTAGAATTGGGTACTATTCAAGAAACCTAAGATATTATCTGAAATAATCTCTCTAGTAGGATAGGGGTTTTGTTACAAATGATTCCAGTGATGTATTTAAATACGCTCCATATCCACAAGCACAGAAGCCACTGCTTTGTTGAGCAGGCCTAATTAAAACGTGAACCAAACAATCTCTACCTTAATTGTAAGGCCCAACCTGCTTGTGTGCAGGAACTGCAGGTTTTTGCAGGTAAGGGCCCTGTCTCCTTGCCAACTGGCTAAAATCTGCTTCAGTGCATCTTTCCTATATTAGTTTGAACTTTGTCCTTTCCAGCAGCCCAAGAAAAAAGTATTCATTCTTGTACATTACTCTTTGAAGATTGGGAGACTATTTTCATGTACTCTCTTGGCCTTTTGTTCTCTAGACTGAATTATTTGGGTTCCTTCAACTACTGTTCGTGGCAGCTGATTTTCAGAGACTTCCTCCACCCGTAGTCACCAGCCATTATATTTTTTTTATCATACAGATCCACCCTAATTGACAAAAAATTACTAAATTCTAGCTGTCAAGACTATAAGGACTGAGGTTTGAAACTTCTCACAAGTTAAAAAGCCAATTTTTCAAAGTTTTAAAGATGCTAGTAATGATGTGAGACTCCAGGGTTAGAAACATGAACAACACAGCAAAAACAAAGCCAAAGCATCATTGTTCTTTCTTTCTACTTCCCTAACCATGCAAGAACACAAAGAGATGATAAGGACCCCAAAGAACCTGCACATAGTAGGTTGCATTTTCAAAGAGGAGTTTAAGAACAACATATTTTATTTTAATTAATTATTTATTTATTTATATTTATCTTTTTTTTTTTCTTTTTTTTTGCAGAACCGGGGATTGAACTCAGGCCCTTGCACTTGCCAAGGAAGCACTTATTCCACTGAGCCATCTCTCCAGCCCCAAAACATCTTTTAATAAAGTCTGCATCACATCTGCCCCACCTCTGCTCTGAAAAAGACATGATCTCTATCATCCAAAGCTATTTATTACACGTACTTGCTCAAAACTACATTTCAGATAAGGTTACCATTGCCTGACCTTGTAAGATGTTCAGAAATGTGAAAGCACAATAAATAAATGGCCACACCCATCACTTGAGGAAAGGGGGGAGAGGCAGAGGGCATAGCACCTGGCCAAGGAAACTGCACTTTGGGAAATGGGATGGCCACTGCCTGTCTGGAAGTGAGAAAAGGGTGTGGTGCCTGCATAATAAACACTTCAGAAGAAAGTCTGAGAGCAGCCTTAGGGATGAGTGCCATACATTTGTTCCCCAAAGATCTGGGCCAGAGGACAACCCTGCCCTAAAGGAGTGGAGCTCGGACACTTAGGCCATCCATTACTCTACATCCTCTGATCCTGGTTCACAGCCTCCTCCAAATTCAGTTTTTGCTTCATTAGCTTGAAGATCTTGCTGCCAATATATGAAAATTAAGTTCTTATCTATCTGTGATTCATGGACAATCAGCAGATGTATCTCCCTGACTGTTCAAGGAAAGGAGCATTACTAAAATTTCAATAGAGTATGATTCTGAACCTTTGAAAAAAATAGGATGCAGCTATTCAGAAGCTGTCTACAAAGAAAGAAGTAAGAGGACTATTTCCTTTGTAATAAAGGGAATGTATATGATAGCAAAGATAATTGCACTACTAATTATACTGGTTTATTGAAAGGAATAGTTAATGCTTATCTATTTATCAGTTTTCATGCGTGTATCTGGTAATCTGAACAACTCCTTTAAAGACAACAATATGCAACATAATAACCATTGTTGACTTCCTATCATCTTGTTTTCACATTCTGTATCATCTTCAATGTTTTATTTTTTATTTTCTATTCTCTTGAAAACAAAAAATCTTTAACAAAATAAAGCAGACTACAGAAGCTGAAGAAGTCATAGTACTATTTTCAAATACATTGAAAATTTAGACAAAATCGCAGAGCTCAATGGAACCACCACAGATACCAGTGGAGACATTTACTTCAGAGATGACAGAAAAATGCACAGTTCCCTTGGGGGATGACCATGAGGACAAACAGAGTTCTTTGCGTGGAAGAACTAGATTTTGATACCAATGGTTTATCTTTTGCAAAGAGACCAGGAAGATAACTAGGAGCACTTAGGAAACTGAGGACATTTGGAAAGAAAACCTTGCATGACACTTTAATTTTTTCAAACACCAATAGGATTTCATTTAAAGACAAAAAAAAGAAAAAAAAAAAAAGATTGTCAAAGCTCTGTAAAAACAGTAAGAGCGTGGTTATAATTTAAACAATCTGTATAACAGTTTTAGACCCATGAACACTATTTTAGAGGGGACCTAAAAACAATTAGGCCCCCCAAAATCAAAGCCCAAATCCAAGAATGGACATCTGAGATAAATACACACTTCTCAGTGGAGGATAAACAAATGGCAAATAAATATATCTTAAAAATGCTCAACAGCACTGATCATTCAAGAAATGCAAATTAAAACAACACTGTGACTCCATCTCACCCAGAAAGAATGGTTATCATAAAGAATCAACTAATAGCAAATGAAGAGGGGCTGTAGGGAAAAGGAAACCTTCTCTATAGTCAATGAGAGTGTACATTGGTGCAACATCTTTAGAAAGCACTGTGGAGATGCCTCACAAAATGAGGAACAGAAGTCCCATTCAACACAGCTATTCCTCTTCTGGGTATTTTTCCAGAAAAATTGAAAACATCACACCACAATGATATATGTTCACCCATGTTTATAGCAGCACAATTGGTCATAGACCAATCTTGGAAACAACCCAAAAGCTCATCATCTGTGTAATAGATAAAAAAGATGTGCTATTTTTATATGGAGTTATGGAATATTACTCAGATACAAAAAAAGATAAACTTGAGTCTTTCATAGGTAAATGGGTGCAGCTTGAGTTTATACTCATAATTGGAATAAATCAGGCCCAAATGTGTAAACATCATGTTGTCTCTCTAGTGTGAAAACATGAAAAAGCAAATAAAATCTGAAAGGTACAATAGACATAGTGAAAGGGAAAGAAACTGCTCAAAAGGAATGAACAATTGGGATGAGGGAAAGGAAACAAAAAAAGATAAAAATGGTAGGGAATAAAATCATATGTGGGCAACCCCACACATATAATAGTCAAGATCCCAGAAATCCAACACAAAAATAATATAATGAAAGCTGCTACAGAGAAGTAGATCACATTCAAATGTCTCTCCACCATAATGCAGAGACATTTCACAGTGATCTCCAGTCCCACCATATGGCCCCAGACCCAGCACAGCTCGGCCTGTGAGTGAGGGCTCCAGGCCCACCACAGAGGGACCCTTCCCTCCCTTCTCTGGTTCCAGCCTGCGGGCCAAGACCCAGCACAGCTTGGCTGACCCAGCACAGCCTACCCAGTGAATAAGAACATCCTCTATCCTTTTGGGAGCCCAGCGTACCTATCAAAGCCCAGGCCCATCCATCTAAAGAGCGAACTGCCTGAGACATGAAGGCCGACTCCAACAACTTTACGGATCCTCACCCCAAGGCCAGCCAAGATAATGGGAATTTTCACTACTTGCTCTGCATCATAGTTCATGATCACCTGACCAGGGAACCAACAGAAGGGGACCATAGGAGCTGCAGCAAAAAGGAACTGAACACAAGAGCTAGATCCAAGCCAGGTATAACTGGACAATATCAAACTTAATAGACTAGCACCTGAATCTCATTACACGCAAAGGTTATAGTTGCACCAAAGCTCTACACCAAAGGTCAGAGGTCACTGCTATACAAAATGACAAAGACAAGGAGAAAAATGCAATCTCAGGCCTTGAGTCCATCAATAAGTACAGAGGACACTAGCTCAGCTGAAATGAATGAATTAACAGATACAGAAACAGAAAAAACACCAGAAATGTATAAAGGAACTCAAAAGAGAATTAATGCCTGAAATTTAAAAAAAAATTGAATACAGAGCATCTGAAATAAAGAATCAAATCTAGAAACATCTCAGGGAAACCCAATGCTCACCCAGAACAAATGCAGAGAACACTATTCGAGCTGAAACATATGAATTAACAGCATCAGAAGCAAAGAAACAACAGCAATAAAGGTCATGAGGAACTCAAAGCAGAAATAATTTCTGAAATCAAAATAGAATTCTTTGAAATCTTAGCATCTGAAATACAGAAACAAGTCTTTAAATATACACAGGAAACCTAACTTGGAAGAAATTCCGCAGAAAAAGGATTAATAACTACCTCTAAAGCAGACATGGGTAAAAAAAAAAAAAAAATAGAGGCGATAACAAATATGACGGATTTCTTGAATGAGCAATACAGAAAACAAACAAACGCATGAAACAGACTCAAAGAGATTAGAAATGGAATCAAAGAGATTAGAAGAACAAAAAATAACAATCATTAGTCTACAAAACCGAAAGAGTTTCAGATCTTGAAGACGCTGATGCAGCTAGTGAAAAGGTGAAAAAGGATCTATTAAAAACAACGGGAATGCAAGAAAAAAATATAATCCATCACCTGCAAGATGATGCCAGGATGAACAATGTGAGAATAATTGGTATCAATGAGAATGAAGGAGTCAATACAAATGACATAAAAAAAATTTGGGGAGAAGTAATCGGAGAAAACATCCCAAATATGAGGAAACAATCCAACATTCAGGCAACTGAAGCACACAGAACACCAAATAACATAAACCCAATTAAAAACACACCAAGACAATTAATAGTCAAGATCCCAGAAATCCAACACAAAAAATAATACACTGAAAGCTGCTAAAAAGAAGAAGCAGATCAAATCCAACGGAAAACCCATCAGAATTACAGCCGACTTTTCTACACAAATTGTGAAGGCAAGGAGAGCATGGAGCACAGTTCTTCAAGTCTTGTATGAAAACAAATTCCAGCCCAGACTATTATACACTGCAAAACTCTCTTTCAAGTTTGATGGAGAAGTGAAATACTTCCATGACAAAGAACAACTAAGGAATTTCATGATGAAAAAGGCATCCCTACACAGGCTGCTGAAAGATGTTCTAGAGATCACAATAACCAGAACTCCATGAATGAGAATGGAGGGAACCCACTAAACAGGACAGACAATTAAACACAGGCTACAAAGGAGTAAACAACAGCAGGTAAATATCATAAAACTCATAAGTCAAAATATTTCAATTATAACCATCAATGTAAATGGATTCAATTCAAGAATTAAGAGAAATAGACTGGCAAAGTGGATTAGGAAACAAAATCCAACAATATGCTGTATACAAGAAACACACTTAACTCAAAAGGATATTCATAGGCTCAAAGTCAAAGGATGGAAAACAATACTACTTGCCCCAGCACCTCAGAAAAAAGCAGGAGTAGAAATTCTGTTATCAGGCAGTCTCAACATCAAACCAAGAAGGATCAAACGACACAATGAAGGCCAATATATATTAGCCAAGGGAAAAGTTAAAGAGCAAGAAGTAACACTCATAAATATCTATGTAACAAACACAGGAGCACCCAACTATGTAAGACAAATCTTAATGGACAGAAAAATCTAATATCCAAGACCACAATCTTAACGGAGACCTTAACACCCCCTTATCTCAAAAAGACAGATCAACCAGACAAAAAAATAGCAAGGAAGTAGCAGAACTGAACCAGAGTTTGGAACAAACGGACCTAGTGGACATAGACAGACCGTTCCACCCGACCACAGCTGAATACACATTGTCAGCTGTGTCAGCTGCACATGGGTCATTTTGCAAAATAGACCACATACTAGTCCAGAAGTCATGCTTGAGTATATGCAAGAAAACAGAAATTATCCTATTCATACTGTCTGACCACATTGCAATGAAACTGGAATTAAATGACAAAAGAAACCAGAAAAACCCACTAAACTCATGGAAATTAAAGAACACCCTACTCAGCAATCAATGGGTCACAGAAGAAATTAAACAAGAAATTCAACAATATCTGCAATTCAATGAAAATTCAATCACAACTTACCAGAATTTATGGGATGAGATAAAAAGAGTTCTTAGAGGGAAAACTATAGCTATGAAGTCACACATTAGGAAAACAGAAGAGGAACAAATAAACAACACCCTAATATTGCACCTCTAACACCTAGAAAAAGAAGAGCAAATGAAACCCAGACTGCAAAGATGGGAAGAAATCATAAAGATTAGAGCAGAAACTAATTCAATTCAGATGAAGAAAATAGTTCAAAGAATCCATAAATCAAAAAGTTGGTTCTTTGAAAGACTAAATAAAGTTGATGATCCAACCTCATCAAAAAGCGGAAAGAAAAAAATTCAAGTACATGCAATAAGGAATGAAAAAGGTGAAATCACCACAGACCCAGTGGAAATTCAGAAGATTTTTAATATTACTTCAAGAATCTTTATGCTCACAGAATAGAAGACACAGAAGAAATGGACAGATTCCTCAAAAGGTACAAATTACCAAAACTGAACCAAGAAGATATAACAACTCTCAATAAACCTATAACAGCCAATGAAATATGAAATGTAATAAAAAGCCTACCAACAAAGAAAATTCCAGGTCCTAATGGATTCACAGCTGAATTTTACAACAAATTTATAAAAGATATAATCCCTACATTCCTCAAATGCATCAATGAAATTGAAAAGGAAGGAGTCCTCCCAAAATTATTTCGGAAGGCAAGTATTATACTGATTCCACAACCAGGGAAAGATACAACCAAAAAGGAGAACTAGAGACCAATCTTCCTCATGAACATAGATGCAAAAATACTCAATAAAATCCTACCAAATAGAATACAGCGAATCATCAAGAAGATCATGCACCATGACACATAGGATTCATCCCAGGGACGAAAGGATGGAAAAATATCCAAAAATCTATAAATGTAATGCACTATATTAATAAACTGAAATCTAAAAACAACATGATCATCTCAATTGATACAGAGAAAGATTTTGACAAGGTCCAACACTCATTCATATTCAAAGTCTTACACAAAATTAGAATAGATGGACTCTACCCTAACTTGATAAAACCCATCTATGACAACCCAAAAGCTAATATAATCCTAAATGGAGAAAAACTGAAATCTTTTAAATCAGGTACAAGAGAAGGATGTCCTCTATCACCCCTCCTATTTCATATAGGTTTTGAATCATTAGCAACAGCCATTAGAAAAGAGGGAGAAATAAAAGGAATAAGAATAGGCAAAGAACAAGTTAAATTATCACTATTTGCAGATGACATTATACTTTAGTTGGAAGACCCCAAAAATTCCACCAAAAAAATACGAGAACTGATGCGGAAATTCAGTAGCATAGAACCATACAAAGTCAATACAAAAGTAAATAGCATTCCTCTACACAGATAATAAGCACACTGAAAGTGAAACAATAGAAACAATACCTTTTACAATAGCACTGCAGAAAATGAAATACCTTGGAACTCACTTAAAAAGGAAGTCAAAGATCTTTTCACAGAAAATTACAACTCCCTAAGAAAGGAGATTATATCAGATTTTAGAAAATGGAAAGCTATTCTCTGCTCCTGGATCAGAAGAACCAACCTCATGAAGATGGCCATACTCCCAAACTTGCTGTGCAGATTTAATGCAATCCCTATCAAACTGCCACCAACATACCACCCAGACCTAGAGAAATCGTTCCTAAAATTTATTTGGAACTGCAAATGACCTAGAATGGCAAAGGCAATCTTGACCAATAAAGACAAGGCAGGAGTCATCAAAATTCCTGACTTGAAATTGTACTAGAAAGTCACTGTGATAAAATCAACATGGTATTGGCAACAAAATAGACCTGAAGATCAATGGAATAGATTAGAAGATCTAGAGGCATCTAGGAACACACTCAGCTATCTGATCTTCGAGAAAGGGGCCAAATAAGCTTACTGAAGAAAGATAGCCTCTTTAACAAATGGTGCTGGAAAACCTGGCTGTCTATATTCTGAAAACTGAAACTTGACCCAGCTCTATCACCATGCATTAAGCTAAAGTCAAAATGGATTAAAGATCTAAGCATTAAAACAGAAACAGTCAATCTCCTGGAAAAGGAAGTAGGAGGAACTCTTGAAGACCTAGGGGTAGGTAAATTGTTCATGAACAAACATACGTTTGCACGGGAAATATGAAAGAATCAACAACCTGGATCAACTCTTCTTGAGGAGTTTCATCACATCAAAAGAAATTATCAACAAAATGAAAAGACAACCCACACATTTTGAAGAAATCCTAACTAATTAGCAATCAGAGAAAGGTCTGATGTCTAGAATATATAAAGAACTAAGATATAACTGGGCCCTCATATTTAAAGACCTAATTCAGAAATGGGCATCTGAGATTAATACAGACTTCTCAGAGGGCAAAATTAAGGAAGCAAATAACTATATGAAAAAATGCTCCTCATCACTAGCCATTCGTGAAATGCAAATAAAAACAACACTGAGATCCCATCTCACTCCAGAAAGAATGGCTATCATAAGGAAATCAACCAACAACAAATGTTGGACAGGTTGTGGAGAAAAGGGAACACTTCTCCACTGTTGGAAGGAATGTAGACTGGTACAACCATTGTGGATATTAGTGTGGAGACTCCTCAAAAGAGTAGGACTGGAAATCCCATTCAAGCCAGCGATCCTCCTACTGGGAATTTTGCCAGAGGACCTGAAAACAGTATATCCTAGTGATAGATGTGTACTTATGTTTATAGCAGCACAATTTGTGTTAGCAAAATCTTGGAAACAACCAACATGCCCGTCACATGAGGAATGGTTGAAAAATATGTGGTATTTCTATACAATGGAGTATTACTCAGCTGTAAAGAATGATAAATTTGAAGCATTTATCTTGCAGTAGATGCCACTTGAACATATACTCGTAAGTGAAATAAACCAGACACACATGAGCAAATATCGTATAGTCTCTCTAGTACAAGAAGTCAAAAGAAAAAATACAAATATAAATGTACAACAACAACTAAAATCAATTGAGTCAGGTAGGGCAAACTGAACAGTTTATGCTTCAGGGTACTAATCAGCTTTTCTTCTGGATGTTTAACAACCTAAGTTCACATATCAAAATTGGAGAAATAGAAGAGCCACAAGGCCAGCCAATATTTTGGCCCTAGTCTTTCAAGGTCATTGAAGGCTCAGGGCATAGGCGAACCTATACTGTAACATCATGAAACTCAGTTGTGCCCCAAGTTTTCTGATCAAGGAGATTATGGAGCTGCAGAGGAAAGAGACTGATGATCTATTGTGTGCCTAAGGAGAGTCACATGGAGAGAAAACTTTCTCTCACGCTATCATAGATAGCAAACTGGTCAAGCATTGGCTGTGACTCATCCGCATGGATGACACAGACAAAGGATCTACAGAGTGGGTTCAGAATTACAAGATAAACCCTGAGGGAACTTCACTGACCTCATCAGAAACAAAAGCTACATCTTTTGTTATATAGTTCTTGCTCTATCTCGGTCTTATCCATTCTTCAGAAAATTATAAAAATGAGTTATATAACGTGGGGCCATAATAATAAGTTGAGCTATAAATGGCTATAGTCAACAACTTTTTCAGATAACTCACTATTATTGTGGAGTCTTGCACTGTGTTGGACTGTGTCACCGAGTTCAGGCACCTAAATTGGTTTAATGACAATGGAGTGCTCATCTTTGACAGATCTAGACAATAAAAGGGGGAATACAAAGGAAGAATCATGATGTGTGTGTATAAACAGTATAGTTAGGATAAATATACCGTGCTTCTGCATAATTCTATGAGAAGCAAGATTTACATTAATTGTCATTGGACAAGATATTATGTTGGCTTCTAGTACTATGGACAAACACTAGAGAGGTAACAAGGTCTAAAGTATTAATTATTGAATCTGTGATATAATTTAGCTATGATAAATAAGTATATAGCTACACTGTCTTTATTCACTGATTAGAGACATCTGCCATAATAATGTCTGTAAGCATAATATCATATATGCACCTTGTATGATGCCAAAACATTACGAAAACATTTTGAAATGTATTAATTTATCAAATCTGTCTTGTTAATTTGTGTTGACACTGTCTCATCGCTATTTGTTCTTCAATAAAAAAATAAATAAATAAAATTGTGTGTGTGTGTGTGTGTGTGTGTGTGTGTGATAGCTAAGATGACTCTACTACTAATTTCTATTCATCCCTTGAAGGGATCAGTTAATGCTTAAAATTTTTATTTTTAACAATTTTAGATGCCTGTCTGGTAATCTGAGCAAGAAACAATCTGTAATATACAAATACTGTTGAGTACCTCTCATGCTGTATTCTTTTTTGTAAATTGTATATTGTTTCTAATGCCTTATCTGTGATTTTTTTCTTTACTTTAAAATAAAAGTTAAAAAAAAGAATTTCAGAGTATCAGATAAACAACTTAAAGGAACTATGTCCATTTTCTGTCCTAGTGATTAATTCACCACATCATAAAAAGTTGTCCACCTATAAAATACCCTTATTACCAAGGAAATGAAATAGGGATGCTATAAGGTTTCCTTGACTATGGAAGACATACCCATCCACCTATCTTGGGCACCAAGAAAGTGACCTTCAACAGGGAAGTTCTTCCCAGCATCTTCAACAGCCATCTACACACCTGAGCCCATCTCTGCCTGCCATCTTCGCCCTAGAGGAAGGAGCCTGATCAGGGTTGTGTGTAGGCTGTAGGTTGTGTGTATGACACACTTTGAAAAACCTCAAAGGAATGTAGATTCTCTGCTTGAAAGCCCTAATGGGCTCAGTTCTCATCTTTGATTTACTTGTTTGTCATGTCAACTTTTACCTCAAACTAACAGATCTCTACAAAGAGGATAAAGAACAATATCCTTCTCCTTTTTCTTTATGGGCAATTATCATGGCAGGAACTTTTCTACTCAGCAACAAATAACTCATATTTTGATGAAATGAAAAAAAAACACACCTGTTCTCAGGTTCCTTGGTATAAGAATCTGAGGCTTTAGACCAGTGGGCAAAAAGTTGATATCATCCTACCTAGCTTTGCCAGTAGGGATGGATTCATCACTTAGCCAGACATATATATTTGTTCTTTCTGAACTAAGGTGACTTCTGCAGTGTTTTGGAAGAAGGAATAAAGGTACTTGAAGAGTTACTGTTTCATGCAGACTGGATCATAATTACTATCAGTTGGATCTGTCTAAACTGTAGTTTCTTCTTTCAACAGTTTTATCACTGCTATTTTCCTTAGAAGCTTGGGTCAGAGAACAAATCCCAGTGGAAACTGTATCAGGTGTTATTTGCCTGACCTAAGTGACTTCCCTCAAAATACATTTGTGGTTCCTGGAATGTACCAGAAAGCATCTAGAAAGTAGGAGTTTTGTGGGGGGTAATTGTCCTAACTAATGGTGAAATATGCTGAGATCAATAACCTGAATGTGAGAAGAATGAAGGAGACCTATCAGCTAGTTTCATCACATAGAAGACAAGGGCTTCCTGCATTGGTACCTTGCAATCCTAATGGAATAAAAGTCTAATTAGGATACACTCCTGAAGAAAATATCCCAGGGCATAGCAGGAGTGGATGTTGCTCTGAAAGGAGTCATAGCTTATGTTGTGCTTGTGGGAACAGTGTGCAGACTAACCAGGAAACTAGGAAGAAGCTTCATGAGTTCTGGCCTTGGGAGTGGGAATTATCCAACTCAGAAAGATAATGCACAGAGCATTGGTACCCAAGCCCAAAGACAGAGTACTCACTAACTGGAAAACATACAGAAGAAATATGCTGAAGCTGAAATTGACAGGAAAGTCCATACATTTCAATTGAATTATTTAAAAATGTTCTTCAATGATGGAAAAGTTACATTTGAGTGCATTATTTCTAATGCTATCTGTATAGTTTGCAACTTTTTACTGAATTTCACATAAGACAAGCGATATACATATAGAACTTGGTAAAATAATTTATTGGATGTTAATATAGTCACAATTAGTATGGATCTATCAAAATATTTTGGTAACTTTTTAGGTAAAGAAAATATTTAATTGGCAAAATGGTGTTCTGACCCAAAACTTTTGGAAATCACTGTTGAAAAATAGAAGGTTTTGGGAACTTCTTAAAAGATTTTGTTGAAATTTTAAGACAAACTTTGGAAAACATTACTTGACCTAAGTTTGTAATAATTTTTAGAAAGAATAGATAACCAAAATTGGTGATCTCAGTTAACACAGATAAAAGCTTTTAAGTTTCACATATATTTAAATATGTAGAGAGAGGATCATGGGTTAAATTCTTCTTGTCTATCTGTTTTTGTTGATGTATATGTCAAGTGACTTTCTTGTTAAAGAATATACAAGTATGGAAAGGAGCTATATCTTTACACCATTATAGACACTAGCATTCAGAAAATGAAAGTGTTATGGCTATAAATGGATCATACAAAAGAGAACAATTGGAAAGAGCTCTGCCTCTGGAAACAACAGATGAACATTAACTTCGGGTTCATGGAGCACAAAGAACTGAAGCTCAGAAAATCTGTGGTCTTGAATCATGGAGAACAAAAGTCAGTGCACACACATCTGATTATTCACTATTCTGAACACTTTTTTCCCTCCCCAAAATGTCTATCTACTAAATGAGGGCTCAGAACCCATGCAATCCCCTTAAGTATGAATTCTGGTTCCCACTGGGCTAGTGACACTTTTATTTATTACTTTAATTATTCTTATTGTAGTCATCCCACAAGATGAAGCAGAGGGCATGTGTTTGTGGAAGATGGTATCATTACAAAAGTTTCTAGTGACATTTTCTGAATATAACAATGTAGATCCAGCTAAATTCCAAGAAGAACAGTTCTGAAATTATAACAAGTTTTACCAGAATTTCTATGTCAATTCAATCAGTTACATGCCTCGGGGCTTAAGAGGAAGTTGGGTTTTATGTATCTATTCATTCAACAAGTAGATATTGAACTGCATCAGTAAGAACAAAGCCTATACCTGCCCACATAGAGTTTACATCCTCATGTGGGAGACAGAAATAAAACAGGAAAATACCTCGATATTTAGTGTCAAGTAGAAGGAGTTTGCAACATACTATCAGAAAGATGGCACAGGAAATAGGATTTTCCAGTGCATGTCTCATAACAAAAACATTAATTTGAAGAACATTCATACATGAAATAGCTAAGGAATTCATGGATTGAGAGATTATATCACCCAAGTATCACATAGAAATGAGAAAAGAACCATTAAAGAGGAGAGGAATTTCTGCTTCCCATTATCTACCTCACTGTTTCCTTTCCTCTACCCATACAGTACAATGCAGAGATACATATCCTCCATTGTGAGGGACAAAAGCACAGTGAGCACCTAGCTGCACTGTGAACACCACCAAGGCTGAACCTGTGAACCCAGACTCCAGGTTTCTGGGTACCAGGCCAGCCAAAATTTCTCCTGACTCCAAGCCAACCCCTATATATCCAGCCACCAGGCTGGATCCTTCAGAACTAGGCATTACTCAAACTTCAGCAAAGGCTAATAACCACATTGCCAAACTTCAGGTCAACACCAGAACCAGGAGCATCCGTGTAGACCCAGGCTAAGAAAAAACATAGACTCGGGCCACAGGATTGTTTTGAAACACCTGAATTCTAGGCCAGATCCTCTAAACCCTGGCTTCAGACTCACTGCAGCACCAGGAGAGCCCCTGTATCTCCAGACACCAGCCCTCTACCTCCATGGGTTCACCCCAATAGGCCTGAGCTCTGAGGTAACGCTAATGTGCTTTAAAACTAGGATGGCCCCTGTGAACTGAAGATCTAGGCCTACCACATGGACCCTGCCACCACACCATCCCACCTGAAAACTATAGCTGCAAGCTCCCATAAACATTTTGCCAGCCAGCCTACCTAGAGTCTCTTTGTGAGCTTATTGGTAAAGAACTATCAGTGTCTATGCTGTTTTGCATAGAATAGAAGTTTCTATTTCTCAAAATGTGCATACAACAATACAGGGT
Organism: Ctenomys sociabilis; assembly: GCA_004027165.1. Classification (NCBI taxonomy): domain Eukaryota; kingdom Metazoa; phylum Chordata; class Mammalia; order Rodentia; family Ctenomyidae; genus Ctenomys; species Ctenomys sociabilis. The sequence continues at coordinate 118,516 of PVKA01001140.1, read as the reverse complement.
ACAGCAATCACACAGAACAAGTGTGAAGAATAGTGATGGAAACATGGTGCCATCAAGGGAACAAAATGAAGTACTAAGATATGATCATGCCATAATGGAGCTCTATAATAGCCTTTAAAAATTCCCAGCTGTAGTCAAAACAGATACACAAAAAAATAAAACAATAAAAACTAATGTGTGCTTAAACTCAAAGCTCAGCAGTGATAAAAACCATTGAAACAACCAAAATAGACATTCTGAAGTTGAAGAATACAATGACTGAATTGAAAAGTTCCATAGAAAGTTTCCACTGCAGACTCAATCAAAGAAAGAATCGCAAATGCAAAGAAAGGTAATTTGAAATTATACAGTCAGACAAATAAAAAGAAAGGAGATGAAAGTGAAGATAGCCTGTAACTATTATAGAATAATACAATCTGGTCCTTATAATAACTGAAATATGGCTGGACACAGAAATACAAATACTAAAAGATCCCACTTATCTGTGTAATCTCAAAAATGCCTCGCTCATAGTAGATGGTAGAATGGTGGATGCATGTCAGGGCTGGAGATGGAAAAAGTAGAAAGGTGGTGGCTCAGAAGAAACAAATTTTCAACTATACAGGATGAATAAACTCTGAGTCTCTGTTGTATAGCTAATAATACCACATTGCTAATAACCATTGCTAATAACACTGAGCTATGTACTTGAAATTTCCTAAGAGAATAGATCTTAAATATTTTCACTACCAAAAAGTGGTGAGTGCTCGCTTTGGCAGCACATATACTAAAATTGGAACGATACAGAGAAGATTAGCATGGCCCCTGTGCAAGGATGACACACAAATTCGTGAAGCATTCCATATTTAAGAAAAATAAAATAAAATAAAGTGGTGAAATTCTTATTATGTGAGGTAATCAGCATGTTGATTAGCTTAATTATGGTAACTGTTTCATAATGCATGTGCACCTCAAATATCATGGATTTCTTTAGTACATACAGCATATCAGTTAAGCTAGAAGTGTAACTGCAACAAAGTAGTGGTCCTTGCAACAAAGAATATGAAGCAGGTAAGGTGTTAGAGAATCAGAAAGGACTCATCCATCGGTTACATCTGGGTGGTCGTGACACATCATTCTGAGATGATCTCAATGAATTACAGGGGATGGCTCTGTCTGCAAGAAGAAATAGCAACTAAATAGCTCAGAGCTGGCTTGTGGAAGTTCTAGGTGGATCTGGCTAAAGAGGAGGTAACAAAATGGTGCTTGGTTGTACATAGCACTCAGCCTTTGCTTGATGCATACCTTAAGCCGTATCACAAAAATGGACCTTCATGGTAGTGAGACACATTGCCTCTTTGTCCTCATGTTCATCCTCAGGAACAAACTGAGAATGCAAAGCCATCACACTATGGTTAGAGATAGTTTTATAAAACTCTGCCATGTCAATACGTCTCATAAGTTCCTCCTATATCGCCACACAAGTAGAAGCACATTCGATATCTCAGAAATAGTGGGCCAGTTCTCCAACCTCACCTTTCATGTTGTATCATCCTTCTACCACAGGGTCTACCCATAATGAGTCTTTGCAGGCCCTACACAAAGATAACCTTCAGACTTTTCTTTCTGCTTCCTCGCTCTGGAATGCTTTGCCCTCTCTTCTTCATCTTATATTGCATGCATTCCCAAAACTGAACTTAAGCATGTCTGCTCCAGAAAACTTAAATACTCTATCTGGATATAAGCCTCTACTGTATCTTTGTTTCTTTCCTGCACCTTTCCAATTTCAACTGCAATTATTTATCTAATTTTACTATATTCTAAATGTAGCTCTTAGAGAGGAAGATATATTGAATTTCATATATATTTTTTAAATTCTTAAGATAGTACATTCCCTATGAGTGCCCAATACTGCTTTTGTAGGATGGATGGATGGATGGATGGATGGATGGATGGATGGATGGATGGATGGATGGATAGATGGATGGATCTGTTAGAAGAACGAATTTGAATATTTTCCTCTGGACTACTATGCCAGTTGTACTCAGCATAATGAAAACATTTATTCTTTTCAGACTGTAACTCATAAATAATTTCAATCTATAATGCATTAATCCATCAAGATATTTGCCAGTGATAATATCCTCTGGTAATCTTGGTATCATTGCATGTAGTCTTTTTATCCTAAAAAGACTACATCTTTTGTCCTAAAAATTAAGCTTACTATTTGATTCTAGGAAAGATTTTGTATTTCATGGCCTGAAAGACCCACTTAACAGGGGTTAGCAAACCCTGAAAACCCTAGAGAAATATTACCCTTCTCTAGGCATAATTGTTCTAGGATCAGTTTTCAAAAACTTAAATTTTTAGTCTTTTTATGGGTTCACATGAAATTCAAAGTCTATCACCAGTTTAGCTTAAATAGAATAAATTAAACTGCTAAAATGAAATGCTCCTTAGTTACTACTATTCAAAGTAGGTGTAGTTTTAAAAAAGATGGTCTCCTTAACAGCACAGCCTGAGACAAGGATTTGAAAAAGACAATTATTCTAGATATGCTATGGATAGAGGAAGTTAAAGAGGGAAGAGAAAGTAAGCAACAAAAAATTTACTATTAAGTCACCCCAAAGGAAATAATGCAAAACATACACCGCACAAATATTCTGCTCAAGAAAATCAGGGACAAGGAAGTGTATACAACCTCAACCAAGATCCACTGGCTTAAGGTTGCTTGGAAGTTTGTTAATTTACAAATATTTCATGAAGTTGCATCTGGGAGCAAATGGAAAAAGGTCTCAGGCCCAGAGATAGAGACATTGACAGGCAAGTTGAGAGACAAAGACAGAATATTGATAGTGTCCACTATACATGCTTGCTTGGCAAGTGCTTGACCCTGAACAATATTGAGGTCCACCAGCACCTCAGAAAAAAAGGAAGGATTGTAATTCTGTACTCAAACAGTCTCAACTTCAAACCAAGAAGGATCAAACGAAGTAAAAAAGGCCACTATATATTGGTTAGGGGAAAAATTCAAGAGGAAGAGGTAACATTCATAAATATCTCTGCACCAAACACAGGAGCACCTAACTATATAAGAAAAAGTTTAATGGGCATGAAAAATCTAACATCCAAGACAACAATCTTAACAGAACACCTTAACACAACCTTATCTCAAAAAGACAGGCTAACCAGACAAAAAATTATCAAAGAAGTAGCAGAACTGAACCAGAGGTTGGAAGAAATGGACTTGCTGGACACATACAGCACAGCTGCTCTAGTCTTCATGATTTCTTCCTGTTTTTGGACTCTTGGTTTTGTTTGCTCTTCCTTTTCTAGATTTTGAACATGCAGCATTAGCTTGTTTATTTGTTCCCATTCTGTTTTCAACCACATTATTTTTTGGCTGCACGTGAAAAATTAGACCACCTTTTCTAAAATAGACCACCGGTCATTACTAGGTATTTGCAAGAAAATAGAAATTATCCTATGTACATCATCTGACCACACTGCAATGAAACTAGAAGGAAATAACAAAAGAAACCAGAAAAATCCCATAAATACATAGAAATTAACAAACATCCTACTCAGCAATCAATGGGTCACAGAAGAAATTAAATGAGAAATTCAACAATATCTACAATTCAATGGAAATTCAAAAACAACTTATCAGAATATATGGGATGCGATGAAAGCAGTTCTCAGAGGGAAATTCATAGGTATGAACTCACTAGGAAAACAGAATGGGAACAAATAAACAACCTAATGATGCACCTGCAAAATCTAGAAAAGGAAAAGCAAACCAAACCAAGAGCCCAGAGACAGGAAGAAATTATAAAGACTAGAGCAGAAATTAATTCAACTGAAATAAGTAAAATAGTTCAAAGAATCAACGAATCAGAAAGCTGGTTGTTTGAAAGACCAAATAAAACTGATAATCCCCTAGTTCATAAAAAAGAGGAAAGAAAAAATAAATACAAGCAACAAGGAATGAAAAGGGTGTAATCACCACAGACCCAGTGGAAATTGAGAAGATTGTCAATAGCTACTTTGAGAATATTTACACTCACAGAATAGAACACACAGAAGAAATGGACAGATTCTTCAAATGGTACAAACCACCATAACTGAATCAAGAAGATATAACCACTCTCAACAACCCAATAACAGCCAATGAAATAGGAAATGTAACAAAAGGCCTGCCAGCAAAGAAAAGTCCAGGTCTGGACTGATTCACAGCTTAACTCTACAACAAATTTATAGACGATATAATCCCTACACTCCTCAAACTCTTCAATGAAATTGAAATGGAAGCAGTCCTCCCAAAATTATTCCTGGAGGCAAGAATTATAATAATTCCAAAACCAGAGAAAGACACAACCAAAAAGGAGAACTATAGGCCAATCTCCCTCATAACATAGATGCAAAAATCCTCAATAAAATCCTAGCAAATAGAATACAGCAGATCATCAAGAAGATCATACACCATGACCAGGTAAGATTCATCCCAGGGATGCAAGGATGGGTCAATATTCAAAAATCTATAAATGTAATACACGATATTAATAGACTGAAATCTAAAAACCACATAATCATCTCAGTTGATGCAGAAAAAGCTTTTAACAGAGTCCAACACTCATTCATGTACAAAGTCCTACAGAAAATTGGAATAGAAGGCTACTACTTCAATTTGATAAAAAAAAAAAAAAATCCATAACAACCCAACAGCTAAGATAATCGTAAGTGGAGAAAAACTGAAATCTTTTACTCTTAGATCTGGTACAAGAATGTCCTCTATTACCCTTCCTATTACATATAGTTTTGGAATCATTAGCAACAGCCATTAGATAAGAGGGAGAAATAAAAGAAATAAGAGTAGGTAAAGAAGAAGTTAAATTATCACTATATGAAGATGATATGATACTTTGCTTGGAAGACCCAATAAACTCCACCAGGAAATTGCTAGGATTGATACACAAATTCAGTAGCATAGCAGGATACAAAGATACCATAAAGTCAATAGCATTCCTCTACACAGATAACAAACAAACTAAGAGGGAAACTATAGAAACAATACCTTTTACAACAGCACCACGGAAAATGAAACACCTTGGAATTCACTTAACCAAACAAGTCAAAGATCTTTTCATGAAAAATTATAGTATGCTAAGAAAAGAGATTGTAGAAGATTTCAGAAAATGGAAAGATATTCCCTGCAATCCCTATCAAACTGCCACCAACATACTCCCCAGACCTAGAGAAATCATACCTAAAATTTATTTGGAACCAGAAAAGACCTAGACTAGCAAAGGCAGTCATGGCCAACAAACACAAGGCAGGAGGCATTACAATTCCTGACTTGAAATTTTACTACAAAGCTAACGTGAAAAAATCAGCATGGTACTAGCAACAAAATAGACCTGAGGATTGATGGAATTTATTAGAAGCTGCAGAGGCTTCTTTGAACACACTCAGCCACCTGATCTTTGACAAAGGGGCCAAACATGCTTACAGAAAGAAAGATAGCTTCTTTAACAAATGATGCTGTAAAAGCTGGCTCTCTACATGCCAAAAACTAAAACTTGACCCAGATCTACCACCGTGCACTAAGCTAAGGTCAAAATGCATTAAAGATCTAACATTAAAACAGAAACATTCAATCTCCTGGAAAAGAAAGCAGGAGGAACACTTGAAGACATAGGGGTAGGCAAAGAATTCATGAACAAACATGTATTCGCATGGGAAACACTTGAAAGGATTACCTACTGGCACCAAATCTTATTTAGAAATTTTTGCACATCAAAAGAAATTATCAAAGTGAAAAAAACCCACAAATTTCAAAAGAAAAATCTTAACTAATAAACACTCAGACGAAGGTCTGCTTTCTAGAATTTATAAAGAACTGAAATACATTAGCACCCTAAAATTTAAAGATCCAATCCAGAAATGGGCATCCTAGATGAATACACACTTCTCAGAGAATGAAATTAAAGAAGCGAATAAATATATGAAAAGATGCTCACATCACTAGCCATCCATGAAATGCAAAATAAAACAATACTGAGATAACATCTCACTCCAGAAAAAATGGCTATCATAAAGAAATCAACCAAAAACAAATATTGGAGAGGTTGCGGGAAAAAGGAAACACTTCCCTACTGCTGGTGGGAATGTAGACTGGTACAATCATTATGGAAATCAGTGTGGAGACTCCATAAGAAACTAGGACTGGAAATCCCATTCAAGCTAGCTATCCCCCTACTGGGAATTTTCCCAGAGGAACTGAAAACATCATATCATAGTGATATATGTGTACCTACGTTTATAGCAGCACAATTTGTGATAGCAAAATCTTGGAAACAACCAACATGCCCGTCACATGAGGCATGGTTGAAAAAGATGTACTTTTATACAATGGAGTATTACTCGGCTATAAAGAATGATAAACTTGAAGCATTTATATTTAAGTGGATGCCACTCGAAGTTATAGTCATAAGTGAAGTGAAACAGACCCACATGTGCAAATATCATATAGTCTCATTAGCATAAGAAATCAAAAGAAGAAATGCAAACAGAAAGGTATAACACAACTAGAAGGAAAGCAGAGAACTTGAGAATTGGACGAGTAGAGGGTAAGGAGAAAAGCTGGGAAATTGAACAGGGACAAAGCCATACATTTGTACACACAAGATGGGCAAGTCAAAATCCCCAGAAACATCAGCGGGGTTTTGAAAGTAGCAGTTAAATGGTAGGATTCTCAACACAACTATCTATATGCTGGTACCTATGAACCAATCAACTGCACTGAAGATAGCAAAGTGTGATAGAAGGGTCACGCTTGGAATTCCTGCCATTCTGCTAAATACATACTTCCTGTCATGACATACCAATTATTACCATACTGTCTCACAAGTAATTTTTTTTTTCTTTTTTGGGGAGGTAATAAATGAAAAAAATAGAAAGACACAAGGGAAAAAATATTACAGGACTGTTCTGCTACAAGGCTGTATACTGTTGGATTTCTAAATTTCTATATAATAATATGTGTATAGTACAGTACTTTATTAAAATTTTTTTCTCACATTCTGTAAGGACTTAAAATTCGATACATCAATACTTGATGGAAATATCTGTTCTACGTTATGCTTAAGATGTTTGATATTTGGACAGTGTAAACTGAACTGTATATGTTGCAGGGTAATAATCAGATTCTCTTCTGGATGGTTAACAACCTAGGTTTACAGATCAAAAATTGGAGAAATGGAAGGGCTGCAAGGTCGGCCAACATTTTGGGGCTAGCCTTTCAAGGTCACTGAATACTCAGGACATAGGAGAACCTGTACTGTAACATCATGAAACTCAGTTGTGCCCCAAGTTTTCTGATCAAGGAGGTTATGAAGCCACAGAGGAATGGGATTGGTGATATATAGTGTGCCTAAGGAGTCACATGGAGAGAAAGCTTTCTCACAGGCTTTCACAGAGAGCGAGTTGGTGAACAATGGCCGTGGCTCATCCACATGGCTGACAGTGACAAAGGAGCTCCAAAGTGAAGTACAGGGTTTCAGGCTAAACTCTGAGGGGACTTGATTGACTTTATCAGATACAAAATTTACATTTCTTGTTATATAGGTCTTGCTTTGTCTTGGTCTTAACCATCCAGCAGAAAAGCAGAAAAACGAGGTATATAAAGTAAAGCCATAATAATATGCTAAGCTGTAAATGGCTCTAATCAACAACTTCTGTGGATAACCCACTGCTGGACTGTGTTGGAGTGTTTTGCTGAATTCAAGAACATATAATAATTGCATGCCAATAGAATACCCATCTCTGGTATGATTAAACAAAAAAGGGGGATACAGTGTTCTGTATTTGTATATACAGAACAGTTAGGATAAATATGCAGCCACTTTCACATAATTGTATGAGAAAAAAGATTTGCACTAATAGTGTTTGGACAGAATATCCTGTCTGTTTCTTGTACTATACATAACCACTAGAAAGATAATAAGGTAAAAAGTATTAATTATTAAAACTCTACTATAAATCAGCTTTAAAAAATAGGTATACAGCTATATTCTCTTAATTCAAAGAATAGAGGCATCTGCTCTAATACTGTTTGTAAATAGAATATCATGTATGCACCTTGTACAACAAATAACCACCAAGAAAACAATATGCAATGTATTAATTATTGAATCTCTTCTACTAATTTGATTTGAAAATGTCTCATTGCTATTTGTTCTTCAATAAAATTATGGAAAAATTTTTGAGGTCCATTCTGAACGTCTACTTCTAGGAGCTCCCCTTCTCAATAAAGAATAAATTGGGGTCGGGGAGATGGCTCAGTGGAATAAGTGCTTCCCTGGCAAGCCAAAGGGCCTGAGTTCAATCCCTGGTTCCACTGAAAACAAAAACAAAAACAAAAACAAAATAAATCCCCTCCTCTTCAATGAACTCATAGAGGAAAAACACTTCGTTTATATATAAAGCTTTTTTTTTTTTTTTTTTTTTTTTTTTTTTTTTTTTTTTTTTTTTTTTTTTTTTTTTTTGTCTGTTTGAGGCAGGGTCTCACTATGCAGTTCAGGCTGGCCTTAAGCTCACTTTGTAGCCCAGGCTGGTCTTGAACTCACAACAATCCTCCTACCTCAGCCTCCCAAGTGCTGGGATTACAGGCATGCGCCACCACGCCCAGCCTATATATAAAGCTGTGGCACCCAGCAAACAAAAGGAAAACTCCCCAGAATTAATGAAAAGAGAAAGAAAATCAGGCATCCAGAAATTCACAGGGCATACCAAATGCACCCTGTAAAACTAATATAAAAATCACCTGGTTAAAAATTCCCTTTAAATTAATCAGTGATTCATCACAGAAGTAATTGCTAAGATAAAACCATCAGGGCAAGATGGTATGGGGCATACTCCTGGAGATCAAATCAAAGAAGAAAATAAAGAAAAAGGGATCCAAGCCAGGGCAGGACAAAAGATGCTTCCTTGATCTAAGTGAGTCAGAGTTGGCTTCAGTTCCTTATTGAGAAGGGCATGAATATCACTGGGGCTCAGAAAATAACATCCCAAGTATGGCATTTTGGCCAACAGAGTACTCTGAACTCATTAGAGGGTTGCTTCCCAAGGAAGCTTGGGATCAAGGTCACTGAGAGCTTCTGCTCTCCTAACTCTTGCTTCGCCCTCTCCCTTGAAAGAAATCCCAGAAACCAAAGTACTTCTTCCCCACCACAGGCCGTGGACACTATTGCTCCTTTGCTTCAAACCCAGCCATTAAAACTAACACTATTACTCTTCCCCCACTTTTCTTTCTTGTCACAGCTGACTGTAAAGCAATTCTCCCACCTGTCTGATAGAAGGTCACAGGAGGAGTCCTGCGCCAAACCTGGGAGAAATACAGCTGCACAAAGAAGCCAAGAAGACTCTGCACAAGCAGTCCCAATTGCCTTCCCCACACGGTCTGCTGCTATTACACCTGATTCTTTCCATCTGTTTGAACTACTACATATCTGTCCCTGCTTCATTCAACCCAAGCATCAAATAGACATTTTTCTGATATGTGTCTGTATATTCATTCAGAAGATTGTATTACTTATAACTATGATTGAATATACTTGTTATTTTTTCTTAGTTAGCATCTACCATTCTAGAATTGTTGGATGCATCTCTTATCACAAGAAAAACAGGGATCACTCCGGTATGCCATTCCTTTTTTTTTTTTTTTTTTCCTTTTTTTTATTATTTACTTTTTTATATTTTTTATTTTATTGAACTACAAATGTCAATCAGACAGTTTCAAGACACCTTAACAAGACAGATTCGATAAAGTAATACATTGCAAACTGTTTTCATAATGTTTTGGTATTGTACAAGGTGCATACATGATATTATATTTACAGATATTATTTTAGCTGATGTCTCTTATCAGCAAATTGAGTGTAGCTGCTTACTTATCTTATTTTTTATACATGAATTATATCAAAAATTCAATAATTATTTTCCTAGTGGATGACCATAGTACTAGAAGCCGACATAATATCCTGTCCAACCACCATTAGTGCAGATCTTGCCTCTCATAGGATTATGTAGAAGCACAGGGTTATCTATCCCAACTGTACTGTCTATACACGCACATCATGATTTTTTTCTTTCTACACCCCTTCCTTTGTCTACATCTGTCAAAGGTGGGTACTCCATTGTCATTCAACTAACTTAGGTGCTTGAACTCGACACCACACTCCAACACAGTCCAGCATTCTACAATAGTGAGTTATTTAAAGAAGTTGTCGACCATAGCCATTTACAGCTCAGCTTAATATTATGGCCCTGCGATGTATACTTCATTTTTATACTTTTCTGCTGGATGGATCAATACTTATATACCAGCACATGAACTTTATATTTCTTATAAAACCCTGAGAGGACTTCACTGACCACATAAGAAATATGAAGTTCATGTGTCAGTATGCCATTCCAATATTGGTAGTAGATCATCACCATACAGCAAGTTATTCTAAATATTTTTAGCTAATCACAGATACTTTTTCTCTTTCCACCATGAGGCATTGGTCTTGCTCAACCAATCATGTCATTGTCTCCATAAAATGCTGGGGTAAAGAACCTACCAAGGTATTCCTATATTCAGATATGAGGCCTGGAAAAAGTATTATGGGCTTTTTTTTTTTTTTTTTGGCTAGGTCAAGAGTCTAGCACTCAGAAGATATAAACCATGAAAGCAACCTCTAAGTATACACACACACACACACATACACACACACACACACAGATTGCTAGTGGAAATGTTGGCTTCACATCACAAAACATCTCCTGAACAGCAGGAATTTTAATTAAATCAGGAGAAATCTAATTTGGCCTAAATTGGCTTGCCACAAAAGGTGTTAAGAACAGAAATTGTTCTGCAGTATGGATGTGTGTAGCAGGGATAGGCTTGATCTATTGACAACTGCCAAGAAAAGTGATGTTGAAAGTAGGAGCCTACCAAACATTTCAGAAAGGTTGAAAATACTAATCTGTGATATCCTGGTTACAGAAGGACATGTATTATAAATATCCTAAACATACATTCCTGAAACTAATCTTTTCTGAATGCACACCCCATATAAGAGATTGATCCCTGATAACCTCTAAAAGGAAGGATGTGGATAAAGCACTACTAATACCATAGATTGGGACACTGAAATGATAGGATTGGTCAGAGAAATGATGCATGCTCCTTCCTTATTCAAACCACAAGTTACTGGTATGATCAGTAGATCTTTGACTTCAAGAGGGAAAGGATGACCAGGGTAGGAAATGTGAGGATGCCAACCTTTGGAAGCTATATGCCACGGAATCCAGACTAAATAGAGAAAAAATAGAATCACCATAAAAGGAGTGAGGGCTACGTAGCCAAAGATAGCTGGCAGCCTGAGCATTAAGTTTGTTGTTATAAACAACAGAAGAAGGTAAAAGGGGGAAAATTCAAGTCATCTTGGGATATAGAAATTTACATTCTGATAGGAGTGGGTTTCCTAGCAGAAACTGTAGATGTAGGTGAATGAAGGGGAGTGAGTATAGGGACCTTGGGAACCACAAAAGAAAAAGAGCTACAAAACAGGGCGGCTCATCTGCATGGACACTGCCCATAATAGAAAAAGGAATTGGAGTGAAGAGGAAAGTAGCCATGCAGCTTTCAAAATCTTCAGTAGAGGAGGGAAAGAGGTCAGGAATTAGGCAGATAAAGGCAAGGAGAAGGGGCACAGAGTAGTGTAGATGAATGCTGTTAGCCTCACAGAAAGACAGCTTTTGTGCCCACAAGGATGAACAAGGAATGGCCTGGAAGGATCTGGGAGAACTTATTCCACACTCAGGTCCTCATGAGACTCGAAGTATGGGAGAAAACTGAGCTTCTAGCTAAAGAGGAAGCAAGTGGCTCCTCAGACCCAGCTGTAAGGTCAGCAAAGCTATGTACCCAGGAGTGTCCTGCACAGTGGTAGCCACCATCAACAATAGAGACAATAACCAAATAACACAGACCAAAGGCTTTGTAGTCATGAGAGTTTGAGATATACCCCTCAACAGACCCTTCTCTAGTTGCACCATGAAGGAACTGTTGTACGATGATACAACAGAAATATGTTTCAGCCTATATTTTGCATATATATTGGACACCAATTCATTGTTCTGGTAGAAAGATCCCTTCACGCTTATCCTTTAGCCCACTGGGGAAGGTTAAGTTAAAGTGAAGGAAGAAAGGGTCCTCAATGGAAGGTAAAGAAGATACAAAACAGAAAAGGAGAGCATGTAATATGGAAGGCAGCTAGGAAGTTAGGAAGGTGGTCTGGCTGATTGTGGGTTCTAGTTGTCAGTTCTTGGCTCTATAACCTTGGGCAAACCATTTCAGTTCTCTATGCTTTAGCTTATTTGTGCTATATGTAGAAGGAGGTAGAGGAGGGAAAGGAAAAAGAGTAGTAGGAGGAGACTTCTATCTTAGGGTGGTGGTCATGATTAAATTGTTAACACAGGAATGCTTAGAAAAAAACACTTACTGTATGATACATGAGTCCAGGTGAGGTCTCTTGTCATGGCACAGTTTATTTGCAGTGGAAGAAGAGTTGCAAGTGACAACTGTAAGCAGTAGAGTTATGAGGGGAGAGAAGCTGCAGGTCCACAGGAAAAGGGTAGGCAAGGTAATTCTCACATAGACATGGACTGGGATCCCAAAGGCACTTCCACAGAAGTGTAATTTAATATCCTACCTGCCGGCATAGCCTCAAGGCATACAGCTAGGCCATTCCCTTCCTCTGCTGTGTGGGCTACGGAAAGTGTTTGTGTATAGTTGCTTTACCCACTTATCATCTCTTAGATGATTTTTCATCCAAATACCAAGATTAGTAGTTCTCCCCTACTCTCCCTTTCTGCCTTTTTCTCTCTGTGTGACTGAGAGAATGACTTACATTGATATCAGTTGTTCTAGTGGCTTTCTTATCAGGAATATTAAAGAGCCTAATAAATTCATTTTTAATAAGGATAATAGGTGAGAAACATAGAAATCTTTCTGATCACAAAATATCTGTCTTTTGGCCTTAAAATTATTTTCATCTCTATTCACCTGATAACTTTCCCCAAGACTTTAGTTCTTTCACTGATTTTTATTTTCTTTTCAGCTGACAGCTTTGAATTGGGAATATTGTACCATGTCCATTCTTCAAATCTAATAAGACAGAACATACTTTTCCTGCTCTGTGAAAACAAAGTAAAGCAAGTAGAGAAGGGTGCTCTAGGCCACCAGCAAGGTACCGTGCCCCTTTTCAGCTGTTCTTCCTTGGAGGAAAAACCAAGTGTAATAGTTATTTTTCAAGGTCCAGCCTGACACAGCCTCAAGAACTGGAAGGAAGGAAAAGCAAGTGCAAATTTGAGAACATTCTTTGCTGTGCTTTACATCCATGCAGGGTGCTACTGCCCATCAAAAACTGTTGATTGGTCATAACTATACTAACTCCCTAAGTAGTACATGTTGGTGAGGTTGGATCGATGGATGATAGGTAGGTAGATGATAGATAGATAGATAGATAGATAGATAGATAGATAGATAGATAGATAGATAGACAGACAGATAGATCTAAACTGGAATTGTTTGTGCCTCAAGAAATATCCAAGGAATTATGTGCAGTGACCTAAACAGGGCTCTTACATTTTCTTTTTCTGATATTTAACCCCTTCCAAGGTAAATCAGTATGGCATTGATCACATTCTACTTGGAGCTAAAGTAGAGCTTCATTCCTGTGCCTACTGCTCTGTTACAGCAGGAGTGGGAGGGAGGAAGTGGAGGGGCAGTAGAGATCTGGAGGCAGCGGGGAAGAGAAGGGAGGTTTGCAGGCTGTACAAGAGAAATGATCTCTTCTTTCAGCCATTTAAGGTTCATGCCTGACACTCACACAACAAAAGGCAGGTTATAGGAGAAACACCTACTAAATTCATTTGCTGTGACCTTAGCACAACATGGGCACCTTCAAGAACAAAGAACAGGAGACTCAGAGACAGTTGTGTTTGTGGGTGGTCACGCAGACAGCTATGCAGAAGTGAGATGTGTTAACAAGGCAAGTTTGTTCAGATTCTTCTCGTCCTCCTTACTGACATTTCTTCCTTCTAAGTACATGGCAGGACACCTATTACATGAGGGTCATGAGTCAGCAAGACAAGGAGGAGGTCAGAGAGTGGCTTTCTTTGGTACTGGAAATGCAATTCAGAGCCTTGTGCTTGCCAGGAAGGCATTTGTGCTGCAGAGTTACCTTTTGTATTTTTCTCATTTTTTTTCAATTGCCTTTGTCTTAAAATACTGAATGTTCCAAGGTGCCAGCTGTGGGTTATTGTGTTTGGAACTCTGGTGAGACCAATTCTTGGTCTCACAAAACGAACTTTCACAGGCCAGTCTTTCCCCTTTGTTACATAAAAGGATAAACCAAAGGGCCAGCCAAATAGCTTAGCCAATTAAAGAGCCTGCAAGCAGCACAGGGGCTGGGGGTTCGATCACCAGGCCTGCCATGCTGGCCCTGCCCCCAGAGTTCTCTGAGACGGCAATTGAGACTGGGCATGGTAACACATGCCTGTAATCCCAACACTTGGGAGACTGTAAACAGGTGGATCTCTACGAGTCCAATCTAGCAGTGAGACCCTGAACACCCTGTAGACCCTCCCTAAAATACAGAAAAATACAAAAAAATAAAAGCTTTGGGTCCTGCAGCTCTCCCCCAAAAGGTAATACATATTTTTAAATCTGTTGACTTTTTTTCTTAATCCCTCTGTCCTGGATGCTGCACCTTCCTCATGTCTCACCTTATATGAGGACAAAAGATACTTTTTATCCTTGCCTTTTTGCCCAATGACCTTCTGGTAATGAATGTTCCTATACCTAGCAGGAAGAAATGTCACATAAGGAGGACAAGAAGAATGTAGACAAACATGCCTACTAAAGAAGTTAACACTTCTTTCTTCTGTATAACAGTTCACACAACTGTTCACAAAAATACACAGCTGTCTGAGTTTTCTGGGTTTTCTTGCTGAAGGTTTCCTTGCACAAAACAGCAGAGACATTCTCACTTTAAAATAGAAAGCAAATACCAGTATCCATTTTTCTGTATTCTCTCTTTACCTTCATTTCGTAATCAAGCTTCAGTTTGGCAAAAGACCTAGTTAAGGGGCACCAAAGTGACATGACCAAGCCTTTTATGTAGTAATGTTTTGAGACCCAATTACTGACTGATTTAGGCTCTCATAGCTGAGCATGCAGGATGGAGTAACTAAAAGTATACTCCCTCCTTTGTTCAAGCCAGAGGTGCCAAGCTCACATCCGGAAGCACTAGTAGGGTTTCGTGAAGTTCTCCACTGCTGACACTGAAGTAGGAACCATAGCACTAACTTGGCTGCCAAGACGAGAATGAAATGCTCCCTCTTCAGAAAACTGCTATCAGAAGAAAGCAATTCTCATCATGCCATCAACATGAGAATCAGAACATATCTGAGCTCTTGCACTTTTGAGACTTCTAGAGACAGGAGGGTTTTCAAGTATGGCCTTTATTAGGGTGCCCACAGTTCAGCTGGTAATGAGCAAGCCAGTTTCTTAAAAATTGATAGATGTTCTAAAGGCAAGAAAATACCACAATGTCTATTCAAAGAGTCCATTAAAAAAAAAGAGGTCTTTCTCAAGGTTACAATTCAAAGATGGACTCTAGAATTCCAAACCTGGAAATGTAATATGATAGGGATTATCCAGGACAACTGAGATGGTCATTCACATGCAAAAACACACTGTGGATCCCTAACTACTGAACTTGGAATCTGAAGAATCGGTAAAGAATATTCACTTTTGTTGTGCTGAGTTTTGTGTGGGGGTTGTTTTATTTGATTCTTACCTTAACTTAATGATGCACATATGATTTTTCTCATTTTTGAATAAAAGGGAACATCTTTAAGAGTAAAGCACACAACTCAAATGTAGCACTTCTTCAACCTATGATTCTGTTTCAGAATAGTAAACCTCTGGATCTTTTTAAACAATAGATTCTGTTCAGTAGGCATAGGATGCAGCCTGATATCCTTCACTCTAATAAACTGCCAGTGGGATATAAAAGGTTATGTGGCCCACTTTTTCAGTGGCTCCCTGGATCACTTTTTCCATAGCCAGATTCTACATTATAATGCCCCTGTAATTGATACTGGACTTGTAACTCAGCTTGTGTGAATCCAAAGCCCACACTTTAAAACAATTTAGAATAAAAGTTCAAGGGGGAAAGATGATATATCAGAAAAGAAGTCTTGCAACTACTTCCTAGAGCAGTTCTTTGGTTTAAGAGTCTTAAAGATGGAATCAGAGTAACCAAGAAAATTCAATATTGAATGACTAAAATCTATGATGAATGGAAGTGTTCATAGATGGTTGAGTTGGGACCAGATTAGAAAGAAGAGAAAGCCTGAATTGAGCCCATCTTGGAGGTGATTAACAAACAGCAAAATCAGAGAAAATGAGCTAGGATAGATTTTTGGGGGTAGTAAAAAATAGTTCCCAACTATGAGTGTTTTACCACCACAAAGATACATTTCTCACAGAGGCAAAGTCAGTTACTGGGCCAAGAGTCTCCTCAGGGCAACAGTTCTTTATGGGGAATATCAGACTCCAAGCTGCACCAGCCAGTGTAGCCTCTTTTGTTGATTCAACAGGAAAGAGCAAGAGTAGATAATGGCATGTGATTGCTTTACCATTTCAGACTAGAAGTGATAGCTTTCAGTTCCATTCAACTATCATTAGCCAGGGCCAGTCCTCAGCCAGAAGCTTAGGAAAGCAGCACTCCATTAACCGGGAATGGGAAGAGAAGTGGACACTGGGATCCCAGCATGGGAGTCTTGAGAATTCTTGATAACCTACCTCTCTGTACCTTGCTTTTACTGGAAACTTACTATCACCACTCACTGATAACTGACTCTTCCATCTCGTGGGATGTTCACTGGTTGACAAAGGTTACTTACTACACTGTACCAAGAATGTAGCTTAATTGATTTGGAGACTTAATTTCATGACCCAAGAAACAGCATTGTAATTATCTCTCCCAATATTGGAATTTTGGGTATCTCTTCATCAGTTTTGGGTAGCTCTTCATGTGTCCTTAAACTTATATATACTACTTTTCTGCTTATGTTCAAGTTTATTTCTGTTTCTTCCTGGCCCTCAATCAACAACTATAAATAATTGACAAGGACTAAAAGTTTGATGGGTACAGACATTGCGTGGGTAAATTAAATAGGGTCTGTATATTTTAAAGTTTCAGAGAAAATGGAATAAAGTCAAGATTCACAACTGACAGGTTAACAGCCTTTTTCAGGAGAGAAAGGGATGCAAGCTGGTTGAGCATAAAGTCCCCCCGTGTCACCTAAAATGTAAAAGATGAAGAACTCATCAGAACTTAGGTAGTCTGAATACAGCCTTCTGAAACCATCTTCACATATGTGTCCAGGCTGCTCTTGATGCTTGGCAGAGATTCTCTAATCTAGGGAAGATTCAACCCATCAATCTCAGGGTCATACAATAGGCACCAAGCTCAATGAGCACAGCCCAGTCCTGGCAGCTCAAGAGTGTGGTCAGGCAGCCTCTGTGGTAGCCTTGCTCAGGTACAGGTTCAGGCTACAGAAGCCAAAGCCAAGCATGGTTTCACCCTTGCCAACCAACCCTAGAGTTCTATGGGGAAAGAATGAGGCCTTAAATAAAGGTGAAAGAACGTTACATTTGAAACTTCAAGATTTTTTTTGCTGAGAAAAAAATGAGTGCACTTACTGATAATCAAAATGCACAATGTTGGGCTTGGAAATTTTTTTTAACTATTTTTTAAAGAACATTTGTGGTTGAGAATATAAAGGATCACATCTTAAATGTACTTTGTGACAATTGCTCGCATGGCATCAGAATGAAGTTCCATCTGCCATTTCATGGCATCTCCCTTTAGAGGAGTAAAGCGATTTTAATTATAATTCAATCACACACATTGGGCACTAGCTCTCCGGAGTAAGATGAGAATGAAGGACAATCATCTCAGAGAGAAGTTTAACAACAGTTTCATCTGCCTAGAACGTGAGCAAAGCCATAGAGAAAAAGATAGTAACAATCAAAAACTGAGAAAAGATAAAGAATTTACTTTCCTAAAATACTCATCAAATTTTAACCTCCAAGAGTTATGACCTCTTATGTGCATTTACTTAAGAAAATATATACTGGTCAGGTTTCAGTGGAAGTCCAGAATTGATAGGAAATAGATGATTAGATAGACAGACAGATAGATAATAGATTGCAAGTGGATTTATTAGCTAGCCAGTAAAATCAGAGGTTCAAGAGTCACCAATGGCCATCTGCCCTCCAGAGAGAGGAAGGATCCAGCACCTGCTCAGTACAAGACACTGGAAGCTGTAGCTCAATAAGAATTGAAGATGCAACACCAATGTGAGGCAGAAGACCTGTTAGCTCCCTGGAGAGTCTTTTGAGTCTGTGTAAGAAGGGTAAGGAAACCTGGTCTGGTGTTGTCCTCAGGCAATAGAAGCAAAGGATACACTACATTCAAGTATCTTCACCAACCTTTCTTTTCCTTTCACTCTAGACCACAAGCCTGTCGGGTGGTGCCGTCCCCTGGTTGGTAGCCCATATTCCCACATCTCTGGAAACAGCCCACAGCCATACCCAGAATCATGTTCTACTAATCTGATAGGCGCTTTCTCATCCAGTCAAATTGACATAACATAATTATTAGTTGCAATATACTGAGAAGTTAGTTTTTTCCTTTATGTTATAATTTATTTCTCATAACAGTAGCTTTTTCTTATAGAAAATTTAGGAGATATTAAGAAAAAAGAAGCAATGAAAACTTTTGATCTCCCATCCTGACATTCTCCTATTGTGTATACTACACGCATATTCACACTGTCACACTGTCTCCTTCAGTCTGTCTATCCACATGGAAGCACACAAACATGTACACACAACCATAAAATGTTTAGCGATCATGTTATGATTTTAAACTCTTCACAACCTCCATTCACGGCACACAATGGTACTGCTCATACAGTCCTCCTCCTCTTCTCTTCTACTTGCCAGCTCACTAAGTGACTACTTGCCAGTCCTGTGAAGTTTGATGTGGGAACTGACTCTAACAAGAGCGAAAGTGATGCAGGTGACAGTGAAGAGGGGACGTTTTAATTCCTAGGGTTCACTACTGGGTTTGCTGCTTCCAGGCTATGGCCTGGAGGTGTCACAGATGTGAATATCCAGAAACGCTTATCTACCACATGAAGGGGAGAGCTGTCTTTGTCCCGTAGCTCTACGCCACGAATTTTGGATAGTTCTTAAACTAGGTTCTGTCTGCCTCTCTCAAGCTTATCACAACCGGTGCAATTATTAATTTGTTTTTGGTGTTGGTGTTGGTGTTGTTTTCTAGTGCAGGCTGGCCTTACCTCACTAGGCTGGCCTTGAACTCACAGCAGTCCATTTGCCTCAGCCTCACAAGTGCTGGGATTACAGACATGTGCCACTATGCCCACCTAATACAATTTTTAACTTTGTTCTGACATTAAATATTCTAGCCAGTCACAGTGGCTCATGCCTAAAATACTAGCACTTTAGAAGGGTGAGGCAGTAGGATCAAAGGTTCAAGCCTAACCTGTGCCATTTACTTAGTTACAGAGACCCTATCTCAAAAGAAAAGAGGTGAGGAATTATTTATCTTAGTATGAAGGCCCTGGTTTCAGTCCTAGAACTGCAATCTAAAATTCATTTAAATGCTGAAATATACTTCATTTTGTGGATGTATTATAATTTATGCAGCTAATCTTTTAGTGTTGAATATTTAAATTGTAACCAATTGTGAAACTCTCATAAGCAATATAGTAAGGAACATATTTTTATCTAAATATTTGCTTATATGAATGATTATTTACTGGAGATACAATCATAGAATGGAAAGTCATAGCTCAAAAGATTACAAGTTTTCCAATGTTGTAATTCTGAATTATCCTACAAAAGTGGTACTATTGGCAGCACTGATAATAGCAAAACCAACAGGTACAAATATTCTACCACTCTAGTTTTGCCAAATTTAAAGGTAAAAATGGTCCTTTGTGGTTTTTAATTATACATGCATGAGTTAAATATTTTTCATATTTGTATTTCCCCTTTTGTGAATTACCTTTTCAACATATTCTTCTTTTTAAAGAGTTCTCCATTTGTTAATTATATAATTACTGCTACTAGGGGCCAGGGAGATGGCTCAGTGGAATAAGCACTTCCCTGGCAAGCACAAGGGCCTGACTTCAATCCCTGGTTCTGCCAATAGTAATAATAATAATAATAATAATAATAATAATAATAATAATAATAATAATAATTACTGCTACTAGTAAAAAAGTGGCACCTCTGTTAAAAGCTAAGTTTTGTAATATACACTGCACATATTTTCCAGCCAATAATGTAACTGGAAATATTTCAGTTGTTTATATTTCCAATACATAGATGAGCTAGTTGTTTTATTTCAAAGGTTACCAAACCTACTTTTTTACCTGAAAATCATGTTATACTTTCTTAATTCCCTAATTATAGACAAAGTTATGTTTTCTTATAATATTCTATTATTTTTTATATATAAATCTCTGATCCATGTGTTTTATAAATTGTATATAGGATAAAACACAGATCTGTATTTTCTCAAGTAGGTGCTCTTCCTTATCATTTATTGAATGGCCCTTTCTTTTCAAATAAAATTTAATTGCTATATTTATCTATATATTAAGTTCTGAAAAATATTTTGAGGCTGGATTTCAATCTTGTCCTACTGACCAACCTGTTTATCCTCAAATCAATACCATCCTGCTTTGTTTTTAATCTCTTGGACAACTCATCATGTATTGGTATTCTCTTTCTATTAATTTTTCTTGCCTAGTTTTTAATATTTATTTTTTCATGTCAACTTTTAGAAGAATTCTACTTAGATTTTCAGCTTTTCCAGGAACATTAATCAAGTGTTATTGAACATCATTTCCTTTATTAATTCATTCAACAGATGTTTATTGAACACTCGCTATGAGCCAGGAATCCTTCTTAGTACTGGGGACCAGAGAACAAAAACTTCCACAACCTGGTGGAGCTTATGGTTAAGCAAGAGGGTGAAAGACAATGAACAAGATAAACAAGCATATCCCAGTGTTAAACAGCAGTAAGAGTTGAGCAGAAAGAGCAAGGTGGAGAAGAGAGTTTGAGCTAGCTGTCCTAGAGGCTTTTGGTTCAGTGTCGGAGTTCTCTAAGAGGAGCTGGTGAAGAGTAGGGAGAGAGGAAAGAGGGAGAGACAGGCAGCACCTCCCTTTCAGACTTTGATGGAGCTCTGACAGCCTCCCGAAAGGCGTAAATCCCAGAAAGTCTCATTTAAAAAAGAATGTGCTTACTGAGCATATTAAATACTCAAAAAACCATGATAGCTTCCTGAAATGTGTCAAAGAAAATGATCAGAAAAAGAAGGAAGCCAAAGAGAAAGGCACTGGGTTCAACTGAAGCACCAGCCTGCCCCTCCAGAGAAGCATACTTTGTGAGGACCAATGGAAAGGAACCTGAGCTGTTGGAGCCTGTTCCCTATGAATTCATGCATAAACTGAATGGGTGTTGCTCTGTCATCAGTACGTAATTGGCAGCTTAAGTGTTCTAGGTGCTACATAAAAATAAAATCATCCTGTGTTGTAAGGGTGGTTTTCTTAGTTGAACAGGTATGTGGTGCCTTCTTACCTCAGAAGTATGTGCAGCAGATGTTCACTGTACCTAGGAATTGGGTCTAGTCTTTACTCTTCAGTGTTTTTCTTGCTGAAAGATATTGCTGGGGTATTGTGCAGGTGTATACCCCAAAATTCAAATATTTATCAAATATTTATTTTGGCTTAAAGGCCCTGCAAATTATCATGGAGAAAAGATGTAACAAAATAAATGGAAGTCACTTCAGAAGCAAACTTAAGTCCATTTCAGTTAAATAAATTGTTTAAAGCAAAAAGAAAGAGAGAGAAAGGAAGAAAGAAAGAAAGAAAGAAAGAAAGAAAGAAAGAAAGAAAGAAAGAAAGAAAGAAAGAAAGAAAGAAAGAAAGAAAGAAGAATGTAGGACCTGAGGAAACAACCCAGCCAAAGCACCTGCCTGCCAAGTACAAGGTCCCAAATTCCATTTCCGATGCCCTTTGCAGTGCTGGCCCCAGAATCCAGGGCACACTGTGCTGGTTTGGAAACCAGGCATAATGGAGGTGGTACAGGCCTGTAATTCCAGCACTGGGGAGACTGACACAGAAAGATCACTATGAGTCTGAGCTGCCTAGTGAGATCCTGTACCAGATAAATAAATAGTAGATTAAAAATAAGTGAATAAATAAGAATGGGTAAAAGGAGCCTCCCCCTGCCCTGTGCCTCTCAGAAGGGCTTGACCCGGACAGGGGTCGGCATCTAAGCAGGAGGCAGCAGTGAGGGTTCTCTGCTCTGCAAACAGCCATGCCAGCCCCACTGAGGTTGAAGCAGCTATGGAGGATGTGGCCTTTATGTGGTTGGCACTGTGAAGGCAAGGGTGCTAGGTAGAGGCTGTGGACTGCGTGTCTGTGTGTCTGCATGTCTGTCTCTGTCTCTGTCTGTCTGTCTCTGTCTCTCTCTCTGTCTCGCTCTGTCTCTGTGTCTCTCTTCCCCCCTCCCTTTCTCTGCCTCATTTCTTCTCTATCGCCCTTTCCACCAGCCATTTCTATCATCCTTCCTTCACCTCCCAAGTCCTTTCTTTCTTCCTTTCTTTCTTTCCTCCTTTCTCTCTTTCTTTCTTTTTTCCTTTCTTTCTTTTTTAATTTTGACACAGGGTTTCTGATCAGGCACTCAGTTGCTGGGGTTGGGCTCTAAGTCCACATCCTCCTGCCTCAACCTCAAAGAGTGCTGGGTGCTGGGTTTATAGCCATGGGTCAACACCTCTGGCTCTTTGGGTTTTTTTTTTAATTATTTATTTGTTCATTTTATTCTTCATAATCTTGGAAAAGAGAAAAGAGTGAGATGTCTGTGCCTTTTTTTCTGCACCAGCCCAGGTGTGGTCACAGCAATTACACATCACCGGCCAACGACGTGGACACTCACATGCATGGGACCAGGGCCTGGGCTCACCTCCTAGCTGTGCCTTTGCCAACTGTGGGTTAGAGATGAGCAGTTTCCACATCTGTAGAATGCAGATTATTATTGTAATGAAACATCTTACAGAGTGAGTGTGACAGTTACTTGAGCTAATATCTGTAAAGCTTCTGAAGCAGGGCTTGGCACACAGTAACTGCAATGTAATACATGAATAAATTACCATGTTGTGTGACTTTATCCTTTACAAAGCATTTCAAGTGAATTTTCTACCTTAGTTATCATGACAAGCCCAAGAGGCAAACAATCCTCATGCCTACATTGTACAAGACAAACCTGTAATGCCAACAAATGAACTTAAACTAGTGTGCAGAAGAACAGGGTCTTAAGAGTCTAGGACCAGCCTGGCTCAACCTTTCTGGTTTGCGGGTGAGGGTGCACCCAGAGGCAGACACGCAGGTTTGGCCCAGCTTCAGGTATTGGCAGCAGGGTACAGACTGTGAGCTCTTTGGTGGACTCTGCACTCCGAGCTGGGGTTGGCAGCCTGGTTGACTGTCTAGAAGGGTTATGCAGCTGGCAGCTTCCAGGGGAAGGCAGCCAGGGCCAGACCAGGCATCAGCCTGGGAGATGCAGGGCCAGCTCTTGACTGTGCCTCTGCCCTGCTCCTCCAGACAGAGCCGAGGACTTTGCACTGCACCCCTCAGCTTTCTCGAACAGGCAACAGAAATAATAACATCTATCCACATTTTTGTTTTTATTTTATTTGATACCAGGGATTGAACCCAGGACCCTGTCATTTCCATGCAGGTGCTTATGCCACTGAGCTATCTCCCCAGCCCCCAGCTTTTATCTTCAGGCAGCAAAAGTCAAAGTACACTGGTGTCAGTGACATACTCTGAAAGCTTATAAAACTGTCCCCATATGCAAGATATCCTTTGTGTAAAAGGTATCTACACTCCCACCATCTTGGCTTATACAGCTAGGTCATGAAAAACACAAAAACAGCTCCCAAACTTCATACAGAGTCCCAAGGGTGTTTTGTCTTTACTCAAGACATCTTCCAGTACCATCAGGACATGAATAGTATTGTTATCTTTGCATAAGAAGAAAAACATCTTAGGTGCACCTCCAAGCAGAAATCTTATTTCCAGCTGGCTTTTCCTCTGGATGGTAAAGATAACAGAACACAACAGAACTTTCCACAAGCTAGGTTTTCTATGGCATACCCAAAACTAAACAGGAAAGAGAAGGAACCGAACACTTCCGTGGTATCCAGCTCTTCATTACCAGTGTAAGTGTGTGAGCCACCTGGGGAAAATATCTCCTCCTCTCCAGCTTAGGAGAGGAGGAGCTTAATACCAGCCTGGTTCCCATGACCAGAGCTGCTTCTGTAAATACTTATTTCTCCCAATTCAGAGAAATGTCCTCTGAACTCTTAACATTTTTAATTCATTGTATTTGGGTTTATTTTTCTCCAATAAGAATGGCATCTGTTTGTTGACCAGACTTTTCTTGTTCATCAGCCACCTTGATTTTCCTAGTTTCCAACTAGAAATTCAGAGATGTGTAGACCATGATGAAAGGATGGAAAGGGGATGTGGACTGCATCACCCTTCCATAGGTCCCAAAGAAACTCACCTTGAAGCCCAAGAAGAAGACTGATGAACTGCATTTGAGAGTCCTTCCTCCCCTTGCAAGTGATAGCAAGATGGGGGGATGGGAAAGAGAGAAAAAGAGAGAAGACTCTTCTGAGGCTGACAGGCTTAATGTTTCATGAGCTTCGTCTGCCCTCACTTTGTGTGTGGGGCAGCCTTGGTGAGGGGATGGGTGGGAGGAGACATGAGGGGAGTCCATCTAGGGTCTCAGACCACACATGGCGGATAGGGATGCTTAAGCCAGACAAGAACCTTTGGAACAAGAGAACTGCCTCCCTAAAGCTTTGAGAACATAGATTATTCTTGGCTAAATGTAGTATGTGTTCTGAGTGAGGGCAGCTGGTATGGAGCCCAGGGGCTCTTCCCTCACCAGAGCACCCTGGAGCCCTGTGGAAGGCCAGCAAAGGGTGAAGGGAGCCAGTGGTTACTGGATGTATGCTCTGGATTTGTATGTGTTTATAGACACAAATACACACACACACACACACACACACACAAAATGCCATGGGACTCACTAGAAAGGTAATTCCTTGCACAAGAGCACAGTTTTTTGCCTGTTTTGTTTACTATCCTCATTCACATGATAGGAAGACAAGAAACATTCTTAAGGATGGGGAGATAACTGCGGTTTAAGTGCCTGCCTGGGAAGCACAAGGCTCCTGATTCAATCTCCAGTACCATATGCTTGCCAGCTCCAGGACCCCAGGAGTGACTGGCAACCACTGAAACCAGGCTTGGTGGAGCACACCTATAATCCCAGTTTTGGAGAGGCTGAGACAGGAGGATCACTAGAAGTCTGAACTGTGTAGTAAGACCCTGTAATAAACTAATAATTTTTTTAAACAAATAAAACATCCATGAAATGGATGCATGAACTGTGTGGCACCACAGGGATATGATACATGCTCATCTAATTTTAGAACAAGGCAGCTGAGTTTCAGAAATGCAAAGAAGATAGCTGGGATGCAGGCTCCGGAGCGTCCAGACTCCGAAGCCAGTGAGGATACCATGCTGTTCTCTCCTTAGGGCTGTGATGTGTGCACTCATAGGGGCTTGGCCTTGTGCTCTACAGAGCTTCAGGGAGGAAGTGAGGCAGTGCTGACAACAGGGACACCTCAGTGCACCTTGGCCACCCATCCTGCTTTCTGGGCCTCTGTCCTCCATCAGTGAGATGAAGGGATTTGACCAAGGGCGAGTGATTGGCAGGTGTGCCACCATTAACACCCAGGCCACCACTCAGCCCTCCAGCTCCCAAAAAGGAAAGACTTTGCTCCTGGCTCATCATAACCCTGCTACAGGCGGGGCAGGGATATCACTCCACACATATTCCCAACAGCACTCCCTACAGCCCCGCCCACTGGGTTTAAAAAAAGAAATTTAGACAGTATTAAAACATAAAAAATAAAATGGTACAGAATCTCACTAAACAAAATAATACGAATTTCACAGTATTTTATGAAGACATAGTTGTGTCTTCAAATTAGTTGTTCATAGTACCAGATATATGCATGCAAGATTGGAAGAAGAAAGAAAAAAAAGAAAGAAATATATGAGAAATTAAGAAAAGAAAAAGGAAAAAATTTTTAAAACGACATGAAATATTTTTTTAAATGACCTGCATGAGAGTCTCTCTGACTTCTCTATACTGAATCATCTTTAAAGTCCCCCTAATTTACTTTTGCTCCTAAATTCATCACTGTTTTTATCTCACCCTGTTTATTGCTTGCCAAATAATATACCATGAACAGTAAAAAGCCTCTATTCTTCCCTGAAAGCAGTGCCATTCAAAACCAGGGAGCCTTTAGACTCGGAGTTTATAGAATCCTCTTTTGAAACCCCTTCCTCACAGAAAAATGAATTAACAACAAATCATCCAAATACCATGAACAAAAATGTCCATTTCTAGGATTAAGACAATTTCTATTAAGACTACATTCCAGAAGCAAGCTAAAGGAAGAAGATGGAGGCAGATTCTAATATGTGAGCCTCCTGCATTGGCTTGCAGTCAACATTTTCTTGAGTTACATATACAATAAAGATGATTGCCATGAAACAAGAGGACACATTGAAAATAGCCTTATCTAAATAGTCTCACATCTGGATTTTGGCCAAGCTAGGGGAATATAAAATAAGAGTGTGGAGGGGTTTCTGTATGCCTGCTAATGCTGGCCTCATGGTTGGGAGTTGGGCTCTTAATGGCTTCAGAAGTGTAAGAGAAAAGATTTCATATTGATTTTTTACAAGTTTACTTTTTAACAACACAAGTAACCTTCAGGATCTCATCAAGTATTCCACCAATGCCATAAAAATACTATGCTCAAATCTCTGGCTGAGAAATTCTAACATTTGTTGCTCTACTCAGGGTCATGGGTTATAGACAACAGAAATCAACTTGATTTATTTCACTAGGAAGGGAGTGGAACAGGAGGTTGTGGGCACATTCAAGGAGTCATCCATGGGCTAAAGGCCTGAGCTCAGAAGCACTACAAGAAACTGTAGCCAGGACCCTGGTCCCCCAACCCAGGCTGAGGGCCCCACCCAGTGAATCCTGAGGATGCCATTGCCTAGACCCTCGTGCACCTAGCAGGTCTGCTGGGAATGTCTGACTGTCCCTATCTCCCTGCATCAGAGCCTCATGTTGCAGTCCCTGGCAGGAGCTTTTGATTAGCCATATTTAAAGGACTGTCCTACCATCCAGCTCTTCAGCGATAGAAACAGAAGAACCTGCCTCTTCATGGGTCTCTGCACAAATAGGAAAGAGTAATTGGGAAACTAACATGACAGTTAAAAACATGTCTGTTATCTGTTAAATCAAATATGCAGGAGCTGGCCAAATAGTTCAGTGGAGTAAAGCACCCTGCAAGCAGGCTCAGGGGATGGGGGTTTGATCCCCCAGCCTGTGGAGCCCACCCTTCCCTGGGGCATGCTGAGACACCTGAGACTGGCCATGGTGGCACGCACCGTAATCCCAGCTCTTGGGAGGTTGTAAACAACCTCACAATCACTAGGAGTCCAATCTAGTAATGAGACCCTGAACACCCTGTAGACCTTTTCCTAAATAAAAAAAAATTGCAAATGCAGTTGTTGCAAATTTCATGTTGATGAAATACCTTCATAACAGTAACTATAATTTATTAGATTCACTTTCTTTCAGGCAATACACAATCTAAAAATATAACATAAATAATTCCCATTACCTTATGTTAAGGTTAAGAAAAGTGTAACTCATTGAGAGTCCCGTAAACTCCAGAACCATAATTCCAAAGGAAAGCCTTTCGTGAAGCCAACCCTAGGTCCCCTAACTGTTAACCTCCACCATCTCTGTGAGCATCACTCCTCTTGCCAGGCTCTTGGCTCGTGCTTACAAGGTCTGTGAAGAATGTTTGCTTTGGCATTTCCTTTCAGTAAACATTTAGTGATGCTTACATATAAGCCACCAGAGTATTTGTCACAGAATACATAAATCTAATGCACATGCCAATCATTAACTACAAGGAAATATATGCGAGGGACAAATGCAAGTTGTATCCTGCAAATTACTTGAGAGCATAGATTGCATTGCTCTTGCTTATCCTGTATCCTCACTACTTAGCACAGTACCCAGCCCATCATAGGTTTAATGTGAACTTTTATAGGATGGGTAAAAATACCCTTTCTTAAGCACTTCAGATGACAAAGCACTCTTGCAAGTAAGTAAGTCTCCATAGGCTAGAATACCAACTCAGTAGGTCTACTCCTTATTTAGGAAGAAGGCTCCAGCTTGAGGGGGGCACAGAGAACAAGCTGGTTGTTGCAATCTGGGCTTCATACTGGCACCTCTGAACTCCTGTATGAAGAAAACTTTCCTTTTCAACAACTTGTAAGAGAGAAGAAACTCCTCTCCCAGCATCTCCCAGAACTCTGCCTACACACACACACACACACACACACACACACACACTCAGACATACACACACACTCAGACACACACACACACATACACACACACTCCATCTGCATTTTGCTTCTGACTGGCTGAGACTGGTAACATTCCCATTCCTAAACTGCTTCCCATAACCAAAGAGAGGGCACAATTGGTGTTGATCACAGCTCCTTGTTCACTCAAGTGCAGACAAGTGTTAAGAGGGGCAGAACAGAATGCCTAAGGGAGTTAGGCATCTACAGCAGATGTCAGCTCAGCTCCCCTTCAGACCATATAGGCACTTGGGGAACAGATAAGTACTGCAAGGTAAATGGAGGGTGGGTGCTGGTGACCTGTGGGTAGCAGCATATACAGTGTACATATGCTGAACAAAAATGACTGGCCTCTCTGTGGAACAAAACAGGACCACGCAAGATTTTGTCATGCCACTCAGAAAGATGTATAATTTCAAGCATGAATTTCTGGAATTTTCCACTTGGCATTTTGAAATCAAGTTTTACAATGATTAACTGAAACAAAAGAATGGATTTTCTTGGGTAAGCATATTTGTTGTAAACTTTGCTTTAAATTCCTACCCCAATTCTCCAGGCTCTCAAGGTGAAGTCTAAGCACCTTCACAGGAATGCAGCATCCTTCGCCCTCCTGTCCTGGCTCACATCCAGCTGTGTCTCCCACTGTCCTTGTCTCTTGGAACCATTCCCTCCTCTCAGGAGCATGACTTAGCTCACCTCCTTGCCTTTGGACAATCCATCTTGTGCCTCCAAAGTTTTTCAGCACTCAGGAAAAAGACAGCTGTCACCCACCACACTCGCAGCTAGCATGGCCAGCATCTCCATCCCAGGGACTCCAGTACATGTTCAAGGGCAGCCCCTCATGAGCTGCAGCAGAGCCTTCCTGTCCATCCTAGCACTGGGCACAGCAGCAGGCAGGTAGGCAGAGTTGGCTTTGAATAAAAGAAGAAAATAGGAGTGAATGAGACTTAGTGTTATACAGTCTCTCTCGGTTTGCCGAGCCTTTCCTTCCCTACCCTTCTCATAGCTGAAATTACACATTCATTATCATAATCATTTGATATCTATTTTGCCTTTGTGGTGTCAAGGGGCCATGTCTCTGCCCACCTCCCAACCCCACCATGCTCACCACACACCTAATACAGGATCCAAGCACTTAGCAGACTAAGCACAGCACACATTATTTTTTCCATCTTATGTATTTCCTTCACGGAGGAAATAATGTTGCTTATAGGGATGAAGACGAAATGTAGGCTTGGTTCCAGACATCTTTTCACAGCTTCAATTGCTGGAAAAAGGAAAAACCCCACATCACATGATTTTGTAGGTAGAATATTAATTTTTCCCTAGGTCATATAGAAACGGTGATACTTTCTGTAATGAAATGCACTTGTACTAATTTCTATTTGTATGCAAAAGACGTCACGGGTCCAACACACCGAGACAATCTCGCTGTCCCTTGCACAACCTCTATCTGCCCAGCAGAGGAAGTGGAAGGCTTCTGATTTATTACACATAAACAAAATGAATAAGATAACATTTTATTAGTTAGAAACCATTATAAAAACAGCAATAAAATGAGGCAGTACAAGTGGAAGACGCCCTTATCAGTAAATCATGGGAAGTTTAGGGCCCTGGTGCATGTTGCAATAATAAAAAAGATAATTAAATGGATCAAATTGCAAAACTGTATCATTCGATCAAAATGCATCCTAAAAACAATGGGAAATATCAGGCCAGGGATGGTCTGTGTACCTGTGTCTTTTTGTAAAGGAACATGTTTGAGATTCCAGGGTTGTGTTTTGTTCACAAAGGTGAGAAGAATCCATTGTTAGATAATGTGATGTTTGAAACATGTAAATCCAGGCCAAATAGAACAAGTCTGTCTTTTCAAATCAGTACATTTTCAAGTCTTATTTCTGGTGGTCAGCAAGAACTGGCTTTCTTAAAATTAGCCGCATCCACCTACCCAGCGTGGTTGATATCCTAACTCACAATGGTCAGCGGGAAAAGGCAATTTCATGACTTTTCCAGTGACTCTAGGTTTTTCTTGCCTTGACTGAAAAATCTTCATTTCCTCCGAGAAAATCCTTATGACACATTGCAAATAACTTTTGGTACAAAAGCAGGGAAACACAGAGACCTGGAAAGGTTTTTTTTTTGTTTGTTTTTGGGGGTTTTTTATTCCCAGAGAGCCCTAGTAGGGAGTCCTTAGAAAGTAAATGGCCTTCTCTGCCCTCCCCACACCCCTTCCTCCAAGTCAACATGCCCCTCCCCCACCCTGGTCAGTTTAATATGAGTCACTGCCTGGGCTTTGTTGTATGAATAACATTTTCTCCTGGGAGTCAGCTCATGCAAAACACTCCCCGCTGAGAGAGTGGAAATTTACCCGGAAGACATTCTTCCAGCAGCAAGACCCCGAGGAAACCTGATCAGAATGTTTAAACACTTGCCTGGCTCCAGCTATTTAACTCTCCCCAAATTTTTCAGAGAACAAAAAATAATAAAGCACATAGTTAAGGCTTATAACACCTGGTGACAACAGACACAGTGAGATATGGTCTAATTTAGAAAGAAAACTGAAAACGGGAACATTAGTTCTGATATTCTGTCTGCCACTCTGTCTTCTGCAGTGATTTCTGCTTTCTATTCTCCCTTCCCAGTTTGGTTTATAGTCTTCCTGCAGTCCTTCAATTGATCAATGCATGAACTTTTTTTAAACAACTGCCACATACTCAATAAGTTACATTAAACCAAACAGCTATTATTTTAAAACATTTTTATAAACTCAGATGTATTTTCGGTAAAATAAGTGACATCGATTTACCACTAAAATAATCTATGCGTTCATAAAGAGCATAAATCACAAGGAAGCTTAGTTGAGACTTCTTTATGAAAAGTTTTGAAGCAACCTCATCCTGTAATACACGCACATGCAACTGTATACTTATAATGTAATAATACAATTCTATGCTGCATGATCGTGTTGATACAGGGAAGTAAAACTCTCCACATGACCTGGATGAGTCCATGTTCTCTAAAACCGAAGAATGAATTTTAGGAACAAATGGAGGTTGATGGTAAAACTTTACTAGAAAGAAAAGTTTCTGTCGCAGAGGAACAGAAGGGGAACCCCAGTGGGTTACCCAGGAAGCTGCCTCTTTCATGTTATTTTTATAGGGAAAAACCATGCAGGGCTAAGGTAGAGAAGATAGGGTCTCACTTAGGTGGATGTGGGGTGGGACAAAACTATGGTCAACCAATGGATGGGATGGCAAGCACCATTGCTCAGGTAAAGTTGATCATGCCCAGGACCAAATAGGGAAGTGAGTCACGGGGCAAGCGGGCATGAATAAAGGACAGGATCTCTTCCCCTTGGGGTTTGGCTAGTGGATCACTTGGGTCTTTTCAGGCGATCAATACTTATTTAGAATATCAATCCCAGGTGCTACTCTTTTTGCATTTGTTTGGCCTTTAGGTCTTTAGGTCTGGTTCACAGAAGGAGCCTCTGTCCCTCCAATAGTTGTCTTTGTCTGCTATCTCCTTAGAGGGCCTGGCCCTATCTAATTGCCTATAGTACTTCTATCTAATTGGGCTACCTGTAACAGTGTGATATGTAAAATAGGCAACACATACATATACAAACATATATTCCTAGACATATACATATATACATATTGGCTTCTCTTTTAAATGTTTTAGTAGTATATGTTTGTAACACATAGTAATTATATTCCTCTTAGGGAATATATATATATATCTGATATATATATATATATATATATATATATATATATATATATATATATATATATCAGATCTTCTGTGAATAATTTCTGAAACACTAAAGCTAATTGGGGCTAGGGAAATAGCTCAGTGGTCTAGTGGTCTAAGTGCCTGCCTGGCTAGCATAAGGATCCGTGTTCGATCCCCAGTACCACATGATTCACCAGCTCCAGCTGCCAAACTGGCCACTGAAACTGGCCATGGTGGTGCACTCCTGCAATCCCAGTGCTGGGGAAGCTGAGACTGGAAGATCACTACAAGTCTGAGCTACATAGCAAAACCCTGTACCAAATAAATAAATAAATAATTTAAAGCTAATAACATAGAAGACATGGAAACAGGAGAGCCCAATGGAGAATATTTTGTGTCGCTCTCATCCACTTATACAATGGATGCTCAGTGTAAGGAAGACTGTACTATATCACTCAGGGCAGCACCACCCACCCATCCACCGTGGAGAGGGCCTGGGCAGAGCTGGCCAGAGCCAACAGGCCAGCAAAGGTATCAAAAGAAGTATCTGCTGATGACCAGTCAGCAGTGGACTCATGGCACTAGATAGATATTGTGCCCTTTCTTTTTCTTTATTGAGAATGCCACTATCTAGCTTTTTTTTAAAATGTACTTATAATAAACTTTACTAAATAGTATGTAGAGTTGCACAGTGTATGCCTGTGTGAAAACCCTGTTAAAAATTTCAAAGTTTGCAAACTGGAAGAATAAGTGAGTGGTTCATTTAATTTATTTTAATCAGTTATATCAGGGAAATGCAATTCTATTGAAAGGAAACCTTTGCAGAAGTAGAGAGCAATTATGTTTTGCGTGCAGAGCAGTCTTTTTAAAAAAGACCATGTGTGCAGCATTAAAAAAAGCTTAGTAATGTCAATCATTTTGATTTCAAATTCCTTCGGTGCAGTCCTTAAACAGTGCAAAAATTACAGCAAGCTAAAGCTGTTTCTTTCAAGATTCTGTGCAGCTGTTTTGTGCAATTCTCAAACATTCTGGATATAAACACTTCCAAAGGTATCAGTTTTTAGAAGTAAAATTTACTGCAATAATGCTCTTAACCTCAATCTAAATAGATATTCTTACATCATATCTTAAAAAGAATGACTCACCAAAGTGCCCCTTAAGTGAGCTAAACTGTCGCTGAATTTAAGTAATGGGATTTTCCTCACTCATGAACATCACATCACACAAAAACGTAGCTAAAAATTTGAGAAGTAGATTTTAAGCATGAACAAAGATGGCCTCTTTCAAGGAAATGTGTTTATGTGTGCCAGATTTTAGTGGAAAGTGGATACAAAAATTTTTGCAACAAGCAGCACCCTTCCAAAGACAGATTTAAATGCTAATCCCACAGAGAGCAGAAAAGGGCTCAAACTCTCTCTCTCTGTGTCTCTCTCTGTCTGTCTCTCTGTCTCTCTGTCCCTCCCCTATCTCCATTTCTCTCTCCCTCCCTCCCACTCTCCCTCTCTGTCTCTCTCTCTTTGTCTCTCTCTTATCAGTCCTTTTCTCTCTCTCAGCTTAGCACTAAAATGATGTCAATATATTTCATGTAAATAAATCATCTCTGAGTCCAATACTGATTGAAATCTCTTAAAGTACAGCAACATGCAGCCCAACCGGGTATGATTAACAAACAATCTTGATTAAAAATATAAATACAGATAGCTTGCTCCAGGTAAATCTTTCAATTCATTGTGTGACTTGTTACACATATTCTTAGATTGGAGACATAGTCTGTCCTATAGCATGAAACTTGTGTACATTTCATTATTGTTAGAAATTCAACCAGAAGGTTGAAACTTTGAACAAATACTTCAAGCCTACTGGAAGAAATGAATCACCTAAAAGTACAGTGTCAGTTTCATAAAGCAGGCAACCCCTAGCTTAGAAATTCACTGCATTCCAAGAGCACATTGGAAAGCTGATGGTTTAGTATTCAGGTTGCATTTTCCAATAGAAACAGATTCATACATTATGACTGGCTCTTAAATTAGAAAAAAGAAGCCCAGTTAACTCACAAAGAGCCAGGAGAAAATATTAAAACTGAAGTTAGAATTGTTGTAGATAAATCAGATGACCACTTTTGATATTGTAATTGGAGAGAAATGCATTTTAGTCTTCAGCTTGGATAAATGAGAGCTCCTCCCACCCCATCCCCCAAAGCAGGGACAAGTTTCTCAGCATCCAGAAGATGCAGGCAATGCATCTTGGTATTAGGCATTTGCTAACTCTTGATAACTTTGGCTATAGAAAGAAGGTAGTGGGGTTTCTTTTCTTTTTTTATTCATTACCCATTGTTTTGAATCAGAAAAGTCCTTGTTTATCTGAGCATTCATTACAACTTTGGATCATTGAATTTCTCTGTATCCCAAAGGTTGTTGTGAAAATTAAGATTTTTTTTTTCAGTAGATGTTTGTTCTTCATCTTGTCTAGTCTCTCTTCCTCTTTAAAATGTCCTTCCATTGTTATTGGAGAATATTATATTTCCTCCCAACTCTTTATTTCTATTCTGTGGGTGGTGTTCTACCCCCTATCCCCAACTAGATTGAGGAACCTTCAGAGGTGGCTTAGGGTGACTTAAGAGTGACAGTTTCAAGGGTGGACCACCCACCTGAGCAGGTCCAGTAAGAGTTTATCTTAGACATTTTCCCTGGAATTTTAGGACAGAAGCGCTCTGCTCTGCAGAGGCAGAATATAGAAAGACATGGCTTCAAAAACATCTCACAGGCAGAATCATTCTAGTCACCTTAGTGATGCTCAGTGACACACAGGGCACATTTGGAAATGTCTGGAAACATTTCTGGTTGTCAAACTGTGAGAGCAATGCTCCTCCTGCCTGATGAACAGAGATCAAGGATGTCTCCATGAAAACAAAACAAGGGTCTCCACAAGAAGCAAATAATATTCCATCACCAAGTGTCAGTAGTATTGATGTTCAGAAACCTTGCCCTAAGTATGTGGTTATATCTAACACCAAAGACTCAGAGCCAAGGGAAAAGGAAAGACTGACAAGGTTGACTGCTGGTGATATGGTTTGAGTGCTAGATCAGTTCAGTTTCATTTTTTGGTGACTTACCTAAAAGAGTATTTACTGATGCAATTGGTATAAGACATGTTACCTAATCTCCAATAAGCAGGGGTTCTTTTCACTAAAGGTGTCACTGATGCAAGAACCAGGTTTGGGGGGCCCAGAAGCACAAAAGCCTAAGACTCAGATGCTACCCTCAAAACTTACTTGTGGTAGGAAGACTGTAAGTTCAAGCCCAGCATGAGAAATTTAGCAAGATTCTGTTTCAAAACAAACAAAAACATAAGCTGGGAGTACAGCTCAGTGTGAAGGACCTGGGTTCAATCCCCAAAACTGAAGAAAAAAACCCAAATGAACCTACATATGTTTGCAGCAAACAACACACATCTGTGCCTTCTGCTATGCTTCTAATGCATTCTACATTTTTTATTTGTGCCAGAGGGGACACAGATTCAGAAAATTGTGCCATTTGTGTGCAGAATTTGCAATTTTCTTTGGTTTGCAATATTAAGAAGTTCATGTATATTATAGACTGGTGGGGAGGACGTGCAAGATTTCTATAAAATCATTGAATCCTTTTTGTAAGAATGACTGCAGGGGCTAGGGAGATGACTAGTAGATTAAGCGCTTCCCTGGCAAGTGCAAGGGCCTGAGTTCAATCCCCAGTTGGGCCAAAAAAAAGGACTGCCAATTTGTCTGTGAAACCTGGAATGGCAATTTATTAAAAGTTCTTTTTAAAATAATATCTAGAACTAAAAATGCTATCTCATTTATATTCTGTTTTTCCTCTTTGCTTCTCATGATTTTAGATTATAGCATGAAAGGGTGTGGTGTCTCAAACTTATTGACAAGATATGGACCTGCCAAATAGCTCAACAGATTAAAGTGCCTGCAAGCAGGCACAGGGGCCACAGGGTTTGACCCCTGGGCCTGCCGTACTGGCCCTGCCCCCAGGCAAGCTGAGATGGCAATTGAAACTGAGAGTGGTGGCATGCACCTGTAATCCCAGCTCTTGGGAGGCTGTAAATAGGAGAACCACTATGAGTCTCATCTAGTACTGAGACCCTGAACACTCTGTAGACGTTTCCCTAAAATACAGGAAAAAAAAAAAAGATAAATTAAAGATCTTTCCCTTTGTTTTCAATGTGACCCAATTTCTCCAAACATGGTTAAAACATTTATTTGGCCACAGGAGTTAGCCATTTGACAGATGCAAACTAATTACATTTCTTGACTTCACAATTCTATACCTTTAAAGGTAGGGGTTTCACAGACTTTCTACTCTCTGAACAGTTTGCGCATTTTCTTTTCTCTGTAAGATGTGAATATATTATACTAAGATATATTATATAAATGAGACCACTATTCAAAATGAGAATCCTTTCTACTAACAGCATCACTATTTGTAGCATATAAGACTAAATAAATGTCTCCCATGAGTGACTAAATGCAAAATAAAAAGTAACCACTCAACTTTAATAGTTTAAAAAATGCTATTAAACATAATGGCTTCTTGACATTCAAGTAGCACTATGTTTTAAGTGATCTTCATTTTTTAAGAACTACTTTATTTTCATTTTAAATATTGATGGCAAATCAGGTTCTGCAGAGCAGGGCACCATTGGAGGAAGCTCTCCTAAGAAAATAAATTACCTCGGTCTCTGAAGTTCCAAGGTGCTATTTATTTTGTTTTATTTTTGTTGGATTTGTTTTTGTTTCTCCTGAGGTTATGGGATAAAATTATGTAAATGAAACTTTAAAATCCCAAAGAACAATTTTATTTCTCAGGATTTTCTTCAGTCTCCTCTGGTATCTAGTTTAACACTTTTCAATCTTCCTGGGTGATCTTCAGGGGGAGCTCCAAGGACATGTGAAGAACAGGATGACCCAGTAGGTTCAACAAAGACTTTGAAGCACACACAATGGATGAAACAAACAGAGGAAGGAAAAGACTGGCATGGCACCTTCAGGGGGCTGCAGAATCCAAGATTAGCACCAGAATCAAGCCCTAAAGAAACAAAACTTCAGGGAGGTGGGAGGTGGGCCCAGGTCTGATGGTAGCCTTGGCTTATGTGGAAGACATTTCCAAAGTCTGTCCATTACACACTCCAGTCATCAGGTTACAAATAAACTCCTAGGAATGGTGCGTGTGAAGCTGCCATTCTCTGTACCCTGGGAAAATAGTGGCACAGCCATACACAGTCAGCCAAGACTTAGGGTGAGCACAGACGTACGTGTAACTCGAGGAGGAGCAGCAGCATGAGTTGACTGTAGACTGACGGTTGAAGCAAAGATCTCAATCCCTGTATGCTGGACCCTCAGCTCTGAGCACAGGGCCTGTGTCTGTCTCATTCCTGTGCCCTATGTCTCTTGCAGTGAAGTCTGAGTGGCCAGATAACACAACCCATCCACCAGTTACACAAGGGAAAAACAAAAGAAAAACCAATACGGATAATTGAGGAGCCTTTCTGGATTTCCTTACTCCAACGAAGGTGATGAGAGAAAGAAATGATTTCTCTGGCCCCTCATAGCCCTCATATGCCTCCTTATTATTTGAATTTAGCTATAAAAGTTTCCTGATATCTGTCCAGTCAACAACCTATCCTTTAAATGTATCATTTGATATCATTGTTGGGAAAAGTTCAAAACACAAAGATGCTTGCTTGCTTAAGCAGTGGTTCCTTGGTTCATGTACTCATTTCTTTCCATGATTCTGGTTGCAAACAAAACAAGATAAGAACTGAATCAAATTTCCCCATAAGGTTAATGTTGAACCTAACCAATGAATTTGATTCGGTGCTTATCCAACTCAAATTGCAACCAGAATCCTGAAAAGAATCAAGTTGGTGAATTGAGGTACCTCTGTGTTTTAGCCAATTCAAAATAAATACTAAAGTAATCCCGTAGCACTGCTAAAGAAAGCCACACTCCTGGTACCATCCAGCTGGAGATATTTGCATCTTGTTGTGGTCAAAATTTCATTCTCAGCTCACTGAATAGCTCATATTTGATATTATGCAACAGGAAAAAGAATTACTAAGCCATTAAACTCCACAGAGAATAGTCTCCTTTGTCTGGAATGAGAGCACAGCCCCATGAATGAAGATTTTGAAGTTAGAGCTGCACAGCCTGAACTCAATGGGATATTGAGCCATAGAAACACACTGTCCTAAAAAATAAATAAATAAAATAAAATAACAAAAAGGCCAGCCAAACAGTTCATGGGATTAAAGCGCAGACACAGTGGCTCCGTTCTATCCCAGCATGCCATGCAGGCCCTGCCCACGGGGAGCGCTGAGATGGTGATAGAGATTGGGCATGGTTCTGCACATTTTTAATCGCAGCTTTTGGAAGACTGAGCACAGGCAGATCAATATGCATCCAGTCTATGCAGTGACACCCTGTAGACGCAGTACTAAATTAAAAAAAAAAAGAAGAAGAAGAAAAGAAAAAGAAAACACTTTCCTGTTTTGTAATAGGGTAGTTCTCACCCCACTGAGTTTGGAAGACAAAGTGAAATGACATACATGTGGTATATGTGTACAGCTAATGGTAAATAGTAGCAACTGCTGTCGTTTAAGGCCCCTACACTTGCTCTGACATAGAAAGAAAGAAATGATTTGAGGGCCAAAAAGTGAACAATGAGCTGTCTGTGGAAGATGGGGGCATGAAAAGCCTGAGAAGGAGACTGAATTTTGACCTGGAAACTCTAGGATACTTCATGCACTTATAGAATATATGGCCCTGGGCAAGTCACTCCATTTCTCGGAACATAGCTGCCTCTTCCATAAAACATAATTAATCATGGGCTCCTAGGAAGCACTCGGTAAATTCTAAAGCACCAGTCAAATGGTACCAATATCATTATTACAGTAAACAAAGTCACTCAAGGTCACTCCACTAATAGAAATAACACAGGCTTATAAAGCCACAATGGGACCATGAACAAGTGGAAAGCAATAGCTAAAGATTTGCACCACTGATATTCTGGAACTAGTGACCATTTTCTGAAAGTTTAGTGTCTCTTTTGGCAATTAGGAAGCAAAAGCAAAACACAAACAGGTAAAGCAGAATTAGATTCACAACCAGTTGAGATGCTATCAGTGTCACCAGGGTGGAGTAGAGAAAGCTTAACTTCTGCTGTGTTATATTCAGAATTATTTTATTTAGATGCAGCCATCAATATGTCTGACTTCAAAAGAAGCTTTTTTTCCCTCTATGATTCCAAAGCATTTTATGTCCACACACAGGTTTAAGAAAGTCACATCTTAAAAGACAAGGAAACAAAGCTCCAAAAGCAAAAAATTCACAGCAAGTACCTTTAAACCATCACACTGAAATATGGTTTGGGAAAAAAATAGGCTCTTGTGTAAACACCAAGTGTATCAAAGGCCATCTTGAGGTTTTCAGGACATCTTCTTTAGAGATGTCAATATTGCCAGAGTTCTCAAGAATCCACAAATCACTATTCACAAACCAATCCCCACCAGATTGGACAAATACTGACATTGCTTAGCAAACCCCAGTGAGCTGTGGGGTGCTTTGCAGAGGAAGAATCACAAGTTGGGAGGAGTTGATAGTCCACTGTGGGGGCAGTTGAGGACCATAAAGCCTAGCTGGTCATTAATCTCCAGGAAGAGCCCAGGGCCAAGGTCAGTATTGCTATTATAAACTAAAGATGAAAAGAAAAAAAAATAGAAGGCATGTAGGACTTCTTTTATGGGTTATATAGTTTAAATTGGCACATATTGAGCATTTCTAGAGATTTAATTAAGCAATCAGATTGCTTGAGTGGTCTCAATATTCAGTGCTTTTTATAGAGTTCTTTAATGACTATGCATAGAATTATTCTGGATACTTTATGAACCATAGCAAGTGAAGCTTTATGTCTTCCAAGAACACAGTGAACGTTTCTCCTACCACTTTAGCTAAAACAAAAGCAGAGGTTGTTGCTATTGTTATTGTTGTTGCTTTGGAGTGAGGAAATTTTAGTCGCGTCTGAAAAGTATAGCCAAAGAATTAGAGGACAGATAGCTTTCTTAACCCCAAAAGTGTTCGATTTGCTTCTACACATTTCATTCCAATAAAATTTCAGTGATTCTCTACAGTATACCAGTGTCTAGTAAAATGTGAAATAATACTTTTAATACTGCAACCATTCATTTATTCTATCAGTCATATAAACTGAATTTTTAGAATCATGAATAGAGAGTAAACAGGACCTATAAGATTTGTCCATGTGGAGAACAGCGCAAGACTGATTAAAAGGCTGGATATCGTGGGCACATTGTTTACCTCTACGGGCTTCAGGCTCTTTATTATTTTAAGGGGAAAAAAATAAGAATAATACAGAGCTTCAAAACAGGCTAGTAGGAGAATAACAATGATTAATACTTTGCATATTGACATCTTCATTGCAGTTACTCAGTACAAGAAACAGGCATGCAATATTGTCCAAACAATATTAGCCTTTTTAGTTTTAAAATGGGGTCAAAAAAGTTCTCGCCTCACAGGCTTTTGTGAAGATTAAGTGGAATGGTATACATGGAAGCACACAAAACAATGCCCAGCATAGAATATAAACTTTACTGGTCTCAGATATCATTGTTACATTCTTGTGCAATACAATACCATGTTCAAGGGAAAAATCAGTAAACAGAATGTTTGTAAAGAGTGATAAAGTTAAAAATAAGATAAAGTAAAGTCATCAAAGTTGGAATGAGTTTATCAGGAAATTCTGTTCTGAGAAGTAGCATTTTTGCTTAGCCTTGAATATTAAAGCCCTCAAGGTACAAATTGGAGAAGCATTCCAGAGAGAGCGATTTCAAGTGTAATTTTTATAATATGTGTGTGAATATGTCTAGCCCTGCATGTTCAACCACAGGACTGGCAAAAGTCTAGAGATGAACATTCCTAACTAAGAAGAGCCTGGATTTTCTGTTTAAATCCAGTAAAAACCATTGCAATAGGCAAATACAACAGATGTCTGATAATCATTTTCTGTGCTTTAAAGCTGGATCCAGGGCATGAGAAAAATAAGTGAGGATAATGAGAGGAGAAGGAGAGAGAAAAACACTGGCCCCACCTGTCCAAAGTTGTAGATTGTGCAATAAAGGTCAATTCAGTCCATGTCACCACAACTAACTGAACTCACCTTTGCTGAATGCCTACCCTGTATGGAGACCTGCACTGCATGGCTATGTTAGTCTGTTTAAGGTGCTATGACCAATACTATGGCTCTGAAGCCTATAAAGAACAAACATTTATTTCTATAGTTCTGGAAGTTGGAAAACCCAAGGTTAAAATATGAGCAGATTCATATCCGATAAGGAGTGGTATCTTATAGACAGCACTATCTGGATATATCTTCACATGGTGGAAGAGACCAGACAGCTCTCTGGGCTCTCTTTTATAAGGGAACTAAGGTGCTGGGCAAATAGCTCAGTGGAATAAGCTCTTCCCTGGCAAATATAAGGGAACTAACACCATTTAAATGAGGTCTGAAGCTGGGCGTGGTGGCACATGCCTGTAATCCCAGCACTCAGAAGGCTGAGGCAGGAGGATTGTTATGAGTTCGAGACCAGCCTGACCTACAAAGTGAGCTTAAGGCCAGCCTGAACTGCATAGTGAGACCCTGTCTCAAAAAGACAAAAAATAAATAAATAAATAAAAATAAATAAATGAGGTCTGCACCCACATGACTTAGAAGACCCAACTCCTGATACCATCACCTTGGAGGTTGGTATTTGAACATATGGACTGGAGAAAGGGCAAAAATAGTCACAGTGTATAGCAGAAAAATATAAAGACAAATAAAATGGGCTCCTGAACTAAAAGGACTTAGATTCAATGGGCACACTAGGAAAAAAGAGTAATACATAGTTTATGGGTCCTGTCTGTCTATTTCTCAGGATTCTCTGTCCTGTTGGGCTTTCCAGGTGCTCTGGGAGTTTGTAAGAGAAATTGTGTTTAGAAAGATCATTCTTGGTAGTTTGCATAATGGGTTAGAATGGGGATACCTGGTAGAAGAAATTAAAAAGGGTAAATTAAAGTAATAACTAAGACAGTCAAGATGGGGAAGGAGAAATGGAAATAGAGCAAAGAGAGGTTAAGGGAAGAGAATTACTAAACTTAATCACCTTTTGGATTTTTGAGGATGGATGGATGGATAGATGGATGGGTGAATGTGTGGATGGATGGATGGATGGATGGATGGATGGATGGATGGATGGATGGATGGATATATGGAAGGATACCTGCAAGTTTTATCATTTGGTTGAGTGAATATCATTTTGATCACCTGAGCCTGCACTTATTTACTATTATGAAAATAACGAGAAGTAAATGACAATACATCTAGTTACACATATGTATACCGAAAGAATAGCTGAATGCACAGAGGAGAAACAATCCTTAACTGGTTCTGTAAAGGCTTTTGTCTGATTTCATTGCATAAGGAGACCTTTTCCCATGGAGGAAATGTTCTAGTTCTGACCATATGACCTCCTTGGAAATGATCAACCAAAAGCCTCAAAAAGAGGTACAGATGGCAGCCAAGAGAGACAGTCGAGACTGTCTCTAAGTGATGGTTCTATAGCCTCCCTACTGTCTTGATTCCTGGTAGAAACTGAATCAAAATAAAGGCCATTGCCAAAGCAATAACCCGCTCAAATTATCACCCATTTAAAGGCATTTGAATCTAATCTTGGCATAAAAATTACTACAAATTTATACAGCATGACTACTTTAGGGATGGGAAGTTGCAAGGGATGTGAAAGAGAGTGGGTGAAATTGCACTGGGGAATATGTGAGTTTCTTTTAGTAACAACAAATAAAGCAGGCCACTTTTGAAGGAAAAACACACCTTCACTCCTGCATCTTCAGCTTCGGTCTATAAGCAGGATTAAATAATAAGTGGCACCAAAAATAAAACAGTTCAGTATAGGAGAGGCAATCACCTTTCCACCTTCATACTCACATGATGAATGGATTTCCTTAAGCTTATGAGTTATGAAGATGACTGCTGGTATTTAAAAAGAAGATAGACATATTAATGGTCTTATCCATAATTATACAGTGCTCTAATCTTTCAAACAACAAGCTGAGATATTGTAAAAGAGCTGTCATGGAACATCTCCTGTGTGGAAACTTTTTTGTAGTGCCTGATCAAGCACAGACTTCACATGTTTGTCAGCAGTCAAAA
Organism: Ctenomys sociabilis; assembly: GCA_004027165.1. Lineage (NCBI taxonomy): Eukaryota > Metazoa > Chordata > Mammalia > Rodentia > Ctenomyidae > Ctenomys > Ctenomys sociabilis. Next base: position 74,774 of record PVKA01001140.1, on the reverse strand, counting down.
CATGAACCACTCTCTCCTCTATGCATCCACTCAAGATTCACTTGAATATCTCTTAAATGTTTATTTTACTCTGTCTGGTAATAGAATCAGTTGCCTTCTAATAGATCATTAAGATTCTTCAATGACAAGGGCTATGCATAAGTAACCTTTGCTATTTCACAGCAAAGCAAATGACTGTGAAAATTCTTCTTTTTAAGAAATAGAAGAGGGACCACTGGAGTTATCTGTCCAAGATTATGCTCCACACTGTTCATAAAGCCCTTCCTCTGGGACTGAGAATACACATTGTCTGGGGTCTCTAAAGAAGACTAGATCATTTATTTATCATATATGTAATATACATTCCTGATAGAAAAGAACAACAATCAAAATTATCAAAAGCTGCTCATACTCGTTCGCATTTGAGGTGTATATCCTTGTCTTTTTACAAAAGACATTCTTTTCAGTATGCTATTTTACTTAACAATATCCAATCAGGAGCTCAGATCAAAGCTTACATGTAGAACCATTGTTACGTGCTTTTTGTTTTAATAGAAATGTATTTTTTCCATCAAATGACTACATGGTAGCTGTCATGTATTTAAATAATCACCTATTGTTGGAAATACTGGTTATATCCAGTTTTATCCAGTTGATATGAACCTGCTTGCAGAAGAATCTCTGTTTTATTTGATCAAGGTGTGCAGTGTTTTAAGAGTTTTTGATACCAGGAGCCCAAAACATTGTACTAATTTCTTCTTTACCACCAGTATATGAAAGTGTACATTTTCCTTCATCCTATGAAAACCTAGGTAGTATCTCATTTGCTATTTTTCAAACAAGGTAGTTATTGCAGCCCTGTGACACCAATATAGGACCTTACAGTGGAGTCTTGTTCCGAGTGGTTCTCAGTGGCTGGGAAATGCTCCTTATAGGTTAGTGCTACAGCAGGTAGTAGACCTGACACTCAGCTTCTGTCCTATTCAGCAGGAAACATTTATTGAGCACCTACAAGTTGGTAAGTTTCCTCTAGGAACTGGATGGAAACAAAAGCAAATTAGACATAGTCCTTGCCTTTGAGAGGCAAACAGTAAGTAGCTGCTGTGTTGTCTATAGGGGTGCTGTACACAGTGAGTAGATCGTAGCCAGAATGTGAGAAAATTTTCTTACCAAGTTAAAAGCTTACACTTCACTCTGGAGGCAATAGGGCTTTTCACGGGCCTAGGCAACTCCTGCTCACACCCACCAGATGCTCTAACACTGGTCTAATCCTCCAAGGCCAACATTGACATCTGCCTATGGCCTCCTGAGAGACTCACCTGCTTCTATATCTGCCTGCCCTGACTTTCCTTATGACCCACATTTGAGTTCCTTCTATTGATCATGACCAATTATAAATATCTGATCCTAATTCCTGCCCTCATCTGATCAACCACTTAAACATAGATGTGTTACCCTAATTAGTTTATCAATTCCCTCAAAACTTAAGCACCTAACATATATTATTTGCCAATGTCAGATAGTTCAAAACGGAACAAAACATAGTTTTTGCCCTTCAAATGCTTGCTGTTAGTAAAATGTATGATCCTCAGGCTGCCTTAACGAAATACCACATACTAGCTGGTTTAAGCAACGGAAAGGTATTATCTCACAGCTCTGGAGGTTAGAAATCCAAGATCAAGGTGCCGGCATTGCCAATCCCTGGTGCAACCCTGCGTTGTAGGTGACTGACTTTTCACCCTGTTCACAGCCCTTGCTCTGTACCTGCAGTACTGATTCCCTTCCTCTACTGTTAAGGACACCAATCTTATTGGATTAGGGCCCCTCACCTCATTTAAAGTTAATTACCTCCTTGAGGGCCCTTTCTCCAAATCCAATCACGCTGGCTTCACTACGAAGCCTTAATCAAATGAGAATTTGTGGGGTGAGGAACATGGGGCTAACACAATTCAGTCCACCTAAGTAAAAGTGGCAAATGTGTGCAAATAACTGACATATAGTAGAACTAATATCAGAGAGGTATTGTTATTGCTGTGGGTGGCATTGAGCTTTCTAGATGACCTTGAAAGAAGAGAGAGTACTGCTCATGTGACTTGACAGAGCCAGGAAACGCAGGAAGAGATCACCATTTGCAAAACACAGACATGAAGGAGTGTATCTGCAAGGTGGACAGCAAGCCACTCAGAATAGCAGAGACAGAGTGAAGTGGCTTAGAGCTTCACAGAGCTGAGGCACGGAACCCACACTGGGTCCTCATGGGAGCCCTGCCTGCTCCGTATCACAGCCTTAATCTTCATGCTATGAACATCACACATTCCTCAATACAAATAGTACTGTCCTGGGTTTCAGTCCTAGATTATTCCATGTACTATTCAATGATATTTGGTACAGCACTTTCTAGTTTACAGAATACATTTGCCACATCATTGGGCACCACTGCTCCATCAGAGTACCCATATCCACATGAGATGTTGTCTACCCATATAGTGTGAATATGTTATACTAAAACTGAGATTCTAATGTTAACAATAGTTGACCTGCCCCAAGTCGTAGGACTAACTTAGCATAAGCTTAGGGTAGAACCAAGACCATCTGCACACTTTCCAGTGTTTTCTCATTTATGCTTTCTGTGCTTTTCTCTGGTGTTTTCTTCATAGTCACAGTTCTCCTGTATTGCATCTACCCTTTGACAGTGCTATCTGGAAGTAATATGTTAATCAATAGAAAAAACTTTCAGAGTGGGAGTGTTGATGCTGGCAACATATTTTCTTGGCCTAGCAGGTCTGTCAAAGCCCATCAGGTCATACATTGGCCTCACAAAGGACCAACTCAGAGCAAAGCCCATGGGCATACTTTGTCGAAAGGAGCAAATTAAAACACTTCTAAGGCAGGAAATGTCAAGTGAGGCTTTTACCTGTGGTGTTCACTTACTGGTCCAAGTAGCTTACCTACAGCTTAGCCTGTTACCTAGAATTCTTCATTGGACATTTGCCAGTGTTGCCAAAGCAACAACTCTCAACCCTCCACTGATTTCTAGTTTCAGTCACAAACTTCATGCTAACTCAACTGAAAATCAGATACAGTAAAATTTTTGATTATCATAGTGCATGAAGATTACATTCTCTATTTTTGACAAATCTGAAATTTTAGTCCTTTGGCATTTTGTCCACCATTTTGGATCAAAATGTCTCTAAAATTGTTCTCTCACATCCATTTCTTCCTCACACAATACATGAAACACAATTTATTTGCAGATTTTCCAGATCACTCAGGTGTCACAGTGGCTTTTCCAAACCACAATTCTGATCCTTAAATGAAGTCCAAATTCTTATACTTTGGGAAACTTCAAATTGTTCACATCAATCTACTTTTCTAATCTCACATGTTTGCAGTCCATTCACATATCCTCTACTCTAGGAATGTGGAATTAATCATGAGTTTGGGAACATGAACAGAATATACTATGTTCTTTTATTTCTGGGTGTTTATACACAAGGTAGCTCTTCTTTTGCGTCTATGTTTAGCAAACTTCTTCAGCCTTGACTCTGAAGCTAAACAGCCATCTGCTGCATGAAATACACCTGCAAATCTTTCAGAAACTCTTCCCACCATGATCATAGAGCATTCTGTTCGTAAGGTTACCAAAAAGTATTTACGTGCTTAACTTCCACACCATATATATATAAATTAACTATATAAATACATAGTTAACTATATAAATACATAGTTAACTCATTAACAAGTATGAAACTATCATTCAAAAATCCTACCACATTGCTGTTTACTATGTGTTCAGCACTATAAAAGTCACCTCCCATGTACTTCTTACTTAACTATCTTAACAACAACTCAGGAAGTTCAATATCCAAAATTGAACGACACTTTGCTTGTTATCATGTTACTGACAACTAAGAATAAAGCTTCTATAAACAAAAAAAAAAATCACACTCACCTTTCCTACCTCCACAATCCAGCCTCCTCTTCTGTGCTATCTAACACTGTATATCTGAACAGCGCAATATGCTAATCTAAAAGTGCCATGGTTAGCAATCAATCATAGCATCAATGTCATGCAGCACTTGAATAGGAAAGGTCAGAGCAGGCTGAAGGAGGCCAAGAACAGGGTTTGAATAGGTAAGAATGTTTGAGCAGGAATCAAAAGTCAAAAGGGCAACATGGAGGGTCAACGAAGTGAGCTGAGCTTGTAAAACTCACACCTAAAGAATGCACAGACTGAAGCAAGGATCACAGAGTCCAATATTTATACTAGGAAAACAATGTGGGGAATTTTAAAAAAACACATCATTTCTATTCAACACTTCATTCTTCAACCAGACATGCTGGGACATGCCTCTAATACCATATACTCAGGTGGCTGAGGCCAAAAGATCAAAACTTCAGGCTCAGGCTGGACAACTTAACAAAATACTATCTCAAAAATAATAATAATAATAACAATAACAACATAAAAAGTGTTGTGGATGTAGCTCAAGATTCTTTGGATTCAATCTCTATCAAAAAGCAACAAATAAGCCCAAGACTTTCATTCCTACTGAATCTCACGCCCTTCTGGGATTTTATTTCGTCCTTTTCCATAGTGATCTATATATGAGAAGCATTTTATACTCGTTTTATCTCCACTGCAAAAAAAAACAATTATGTGTGTGTAGTGGGACATAGTGGTTGATATTGGACCTCATGTGGGCATTATCACAGGAATAAATTGATTGGCTCAATTCCAGCATAGGGGAGAGTCTGGCAAATGACTTCCAGATGTTAATATTGTTAAGGGAACCTGGAAAGTTATATTTTTATGAAAGATCTTCTAAATTTTAAATGTCAGAACCTTATGGAAAAAATGTTTAAAATGTTATGTGGAGCACAGCTAAGTCTTCAACTTTACTGGGCTTACACATCATTTAGAGAGCTTGTTAAAACACAGATTCTAGGCCCTCACAGCAAGAGATTCTGATTCAGTAGGTTGTTAATGAGAGCTGAAAATGTGCTTTCATTGCAAACTCCCAGATAAATTGATGTTACTGGCCCACTTGGAATAGTACTGTGCTAGACTCCAACAATACCAGCCACAGTATTTTGGCTCATTCACTGTTTGGCATCTCTAACCTAGAGCTTTAAATAAGGAAGGAGACAACTTTTGAACCTGCACAAAAGTTGTCCTATCCACACTTAGATTCTTCTCTTGGGTAGTGTGCTTCAAAATAAGACAGAGATGAGATATCAGGATCCAGCCTCAGACCAGGAGGAATTCAAGAATTCAGAAGGTATACAAAGAATATATTGCATGTCAAGCTAGGAATAGAATAAAAAGATAAAACTAAATGGGGAAAAAAATTATCTGACTGTCTGCCTGTTACTTTTCTCTCATTGCTGTGAAAAATAAATGGCACAGAAAATTAAGAAAGGAAAGGGTTATTGAGCTCACAGTTTGTGGAGGTTCCAGTCCATACTCAGCTGGCTCCAAGGCAGATGGCAGCAGATGGCAGCAGTTTATGGCAGTGGAAAACAGCAAAGAGTGAAGGCAAAAGGAAGGAGCAGCGCAGAAGTGGCAGAGGCAAACCTCTTTCCTTCCCTTATATTGCCTTCAGGTTATCTGCCCCAGTGTGGGTGTGGTGCTGACACCCATAATCCTAGCAGGCATTTGAGTGTGACCCTTCCATTACACTTTGTTAAATTCAGTGCAGTTGCTTGTTTCATAGGTATTAGCATATATAGTTTGTCGAAGTGAGAATCCTACCTCTTAACTGCTAGTTAAGTCAAAAATCTCCTGATGTTTCTCAGGATCATTGTCTTACCCATGTAGTGTGTATAAGTCTTGCCTCTGTCATGTTTCTCAGTGTTTCCCCTTTCCCTGTCTTCACTGTCCAATCCTCAAGCTCTAGCTTTCCTTTTAAATGTGTTATACATTTCTATTTGCAATTCTTCTTTTCAGTGTTACTAGGGAAACTACACAATATTTGCACATGTGTCTGGTTTATTTCACTTACGAGTATATGTTCAAGTGGCATCTACTGCAATATAAATGCTTCAAATTTATCATTCTTTACAGCTGAGTAATACTCCATTATATAAAAATACCACATCTTTTTCAACCATTCCTCATGTGATGGACATCTTGGTTGTTTCCAAGATTTGACTATCACAAATTGTGCTACTATAAACATAGATACACATATATCATATGAGATGATGCTCTCAGTTCCTCCGGGAAAATCTCCAGTATGGGTATAGCTGGCTTGAATGGGATTTCCAGTCCTAGTTTCTTATGGAGTCTCCACACTGATTTCCATAATGGTTGCACCAGTCTACATTCGCACCAGCCAAAAGAGAAGAGTTCCCTTTTCCCCACAACCTCTCCAACATTTGTTTTGATTGATGTCTTTATGATAGTCATTCTTTCTGGAGTGAAATTGTATCTCAGTGTTGTTTTACAGTACTCAGACCCATAATCCAAGCCTTAGATCATGAATGAGTCACAAACTCTAAAAGCCACCACAAAGACTGCATGAGGCTTTGAGGGGTACAACTACACACAAACTAGAACACTGTCCTACAGTTCTATTTTGAACATACAAAGAATTTTTCAAAAATCAGCTCATCTAAAACTCTAAGACCCAAACAAAAAATGGTCATCTGAGATGAATATATACTTCTTAGAAGCAGAAATACAAATGGCAAATAAATAGATGAAAAAATGTTCAACATCATTGGTCATTTGACAAATGCAAATTAAAACAATACTGAAATTCTCTATCACCCCAGAAAGGATTGCTATCATCAAGAACTCAGCCAATAACAAATGCTGGAGAGACTGTGGAGAAAACAGAATCCTTTTCCACTGTTGATGAGAGAGTAGACTGGGATAACCACTGTGAAAATCAGTGTGGAAATTTCTCAAAAAGCTAGGATTGAGGACTGGCATGATAGCTCAACAGACTAAGCACCTGCTTAGGCAAGTGCATGAACTAGGGTTCGATCCCTGTACCACACGCCATGTTGGCCCCACCCCTGAGCACACTGAGCTGGCTACTGAGACTGGACATAATGGAACATGCCTGTAATCCCAGATCTAGGGAGGCTGAAGACAGGACAAACACTATGAGTCACAGTTGGGTAGAGAGACCCTGTACTAAATACATAAAACAATAATAATAAGTGAAAAGCTAGGACTGGAGGTCTCATTCAACCCAGCTATTCTTCTAGAACAACTAAAAACAGCATACCACAGTGACACATGTGCACCCGCATTTATACCACACAATTTGTCATAGCTAAATCTTGAAAACAGGATTGCCCATCAACTGAGGAATGGATAAAAACTTGTGGTATTTTTTTAATTTAAAGAGAATAGAAAAATAATAGATAAGACATCACAAATAATACATAATTTCAAAAAAAAAAACCAAGATGATAGGTGTTCATTAGTGATTATTACAATACACATTGTTGTCTTCAGTATCGTTGTTCAAATTACCAGATATAAGCATGGAAAATAGGTACTATAAAAATTTTAAGCATTAACTGATCCCTTCTAAAAGACTGATAGAAATTAGTACTACAACCATTTTAGCTATCATGTGTATATCCTACATGATTTTTTTCCTTTCTATTTTATCTTTCTTTTCTCTATTCCTCCTAGGATTGTGGGTGCAATTGTTTTTTTTCCTTTTTCCAGTTTCTTACCCTTATTACTATATCCATTGTACCTTTCAGATTTTATTTATTCTTTCGTATTCTTACACTAGGGAGACAATATGATGTTTTCACGTGTGTGTGTGTTTTATTTCATTTATGAATATAGTCTCAAGTTTTATTCATTTACATATAAAAACTTCAAATTTTTCTTTATAGCTAAATAGCACTTCATTGTGTAAAAATATCACATCATTTTTATCCATTCATCAGTTGATGGGCATTTGGGTTGTTTCTAAGATTATCTATAACAAATTGTGTTGCTATAAACACGGGTGTACAAACATTACTGAGGTATGATAGTTTCAATTCTTCTGGAAAAATACCCAGAAAGGGAATAGCTGGGTCAAATGGAACTTCCAATCCCAATTTTTTTGAGGAATCTCCACACTGATTTACAAAGAGATCCTAGCAATCTGCACTTTTACAGACAGTGGAGGGTTCCTTTTTTCTCATAGTCTCTCCAGCACTTTTTATTGGTTGATTTCTTGATGATAGGCATTCTTTCTGGGGTGATATAGAATCTCAGTGTTGTTTTAATTTGCATTTATTGCATAACCAATGATGTTGAACATTTTTTCATATATTTATTTGTCATTTGTAGTTCTGCATCTGAGGAGTGTATATGCCATTTTCTCTCTTTCTTCTTTCTTTTGCAGTCCCAGGCAAAAGACTTCAGACCTTGTGTTTGCCAAACAGGTGCTTATGACACTGAGCTATATCTTAAGCTCTCAGGTGCCCTTTTTTGGGTTTGGTCTTTCAATTCTCAGGACCTGATTTGTTTTAGTTTTTCATATGCTGTAGATAGAAGTCAGTTGTCTGAATGACTGTTGGTTAAGATTTTTTTCCTAATTTTTGGGTTTCCTTTTCATTCTATGGGTGATTTCTTTTGATATAAAAATCTTTATAATAAAATGAAATTCCAATTGTTGCTTCTTAGACATATTTTCCACATTATTTGGGTTTTGTTCAAGAGCTCTCTTCCTACCCCTATGTCTTCAAGAAATTTGCCTACTTTCTCTTCCAGTAATTTAGTGTTTCTGTTTTAGTGTTTATATTTTTAATCTATTTTGACTTTGGTTTAGTGTATGGTGATAGAACTGGATTTAGTTTTAGTTTTTAGCTTTTGGAATGACAGTTTTTCCAGCGTCATTCGCTAGAGAGGCCATCTTTCTTCCAGTGAACACGTGTGGCCCCTTTATCAAAGATAAGGTGGCTGAATGTGTTGTAATTGTATCTACGTCTTCTAATCTGCTCCATTAATCCTTAGGTCTGTTTTTCTGACAGTACTAGGCTCATTTTATCACAGTAACTTTGTAGCATAATTTCAAGTCAGGGATTGTAATGCCTCCTGCCTTGCCTTTGTTCACCAGGATTGCCTTTGCTATTGTAGGTCTTTTTTGTTGTTATTCCAAATAAATTTTAGGAATGTTTTTCCTAGATGTGTGAGTTATGCTAATAGTATTTGCATGTGGATTGCATTAAATATGCATAAAAGTTTTGGGAGCAATTTCCACGGTAATGGCTCTTCCTATCAGTGTGTAAGGAATATCTTTTCACTTTCTGAAATTCTCTTTGATTTTTTTTTCAAGAGAGAATTGTAATTTTAATTGCATTGATCTTTTACTTTCTTTGTTTCATTAATTTCTTTCTTCTTTTTTTTTTTTTTTTAGCAGAATCAGGGATTGAACTCAGGCCCTTGCACTGTCCAGGGAAGCACTTATTCTACTGAGCCATCTCCCTGGCCCCATTACATTAATTCCTAAATATTTCATCTTTTTGGATGATATTGTGAAGGTTGTTGTTACCCTAATTTCACTTTCAGGGAGTTTGTTGTTTGTGTACAAGAATGCTAATTTTTTTTTTAGTGTTAACATTATATCCTACTATCCTAGCAAATTTATTATTAATTCTGCATGTCTCCTGATGGATTTTTTCTGGGTCTTCCATGTAGAGTAGCATGTCATCTGTGAATGATAATAATTTAACTTCCTCCTTTCCAATTTTTATTCCCTTTATTTTTGTTTCTCATCTAATTGCTCTGGCAAGTTTTTCCAGAACTATATTGAATAGGAGTGGACATTCATGTCTTGTATATGATTTGAGAATAAAAAATTTCAGTTTTTCTCCATTTAGGATGATGTTGGCTGTTGGGTTGTCATAGATGTTATCAGATTGAGGCAGAGATCGTTCATCCCAATTTTCTATAGAATTTTTATCATAAATGAGTGTTGGCCTTATTCAAAAGCTTTTTCTTCATCCTTTGAGATAATTATGTAATTTTTGTTTTGGACTCTATTGATGTGGTATATTACATTTATATATTTGCCTATGTTTAAGCATCCCTGAATCTTTGAAATGATTCCCACATGATCATAATCTATAATCTTGCTGTTGACTTGCTACATTGTATTTCCCCTGTATTTTGTTGAAGGGTTTTGCATCTATGTTCATGAGTGAGATTGTGCTGTAGTTCCTCTCCACTTTTTTTTTTTTTATTTTAGGAAAGGGTCTACATGGTATTCAGGGTCTCACTACTAGAACGGATTCGTAGTGATCCACATGTTTGCAGCCTCCCAAAAGCTGGGATTACAGGCGCACACCACCACACCCAGTCTCAATTACCATCTCAGTGCACCCCAGGGTCAGGACTGGCACAGCAGGCCCGGGGATCGAACCCCAGCCCTGTGCCTGCTTGCAGGTGCTTTAATCCACTGAGCTATTTGTCTGGCCCTAATTCCTGTTTTTGGTTGTGTCTTTCTCCAGTTTGGGTACCAGTATAGTACTTGCCTCAACAAATGAGTTAGGGAGAATTGCTTCCTTTTCAATTTTATTGAAGAGTTTGAAGAATATTGGGATTGAATCTTCTGTGAATTTCTTGTAGAACTGAACTGTGAGTTCAGAGGACCTAGGTTTTTCTTTGTTAGTAAGTTTTTATTATATTTTCAATTTCATTAACTGATATTGGATATTCTAAATATTTATATCTTTTTTATTTAGTTTTAGTAATTCATACATATCTTGAAATCTGTCTATTTCTTCTGTTTTCCATCCTATGAGAGTAACGATGCTGAAAGTAGCTATTGGCGATCTTCTGGATTTCCACAGGATCTGTAGTAATTTTACCCTTTTCATTACTTATTGCTTCAATTTGAGTTTTTTCTTTCCTTTTTAAATGAGATTGGCTAGGGGTTATCAATTTTATTTAATATTTCAAAGAACAAATGTTTTGATTCATTAATTTTTTTATTGTTTTCTTTGTCTCAATTGCATTAATTTCTGCTCTGATATTTATAATTTTCTCCATGGAGGGGGCTAGGACTGATTTTTCTTCTTTTTCTAGAAGCTTGAGGTGTAGTACTGGACATTTATTTGTTCTCATTCTTTTTACATATGTGAGAGGAGTTCATCATAAATTTCCCTCTGAAAGTTGCTTTTGTTGCATCCCACAACTTCTGGTAAATTGTATTTGAATTTTTGTTGGATTGTAGATACTGTTTAATTTTCTTTAATTTCATCTGTGATCCATTGGTTGTTCAAGACAATGTATTTTAATTTCCATGTGTTTATGGCAGTTTTACAATTTCTTTGGTCATTAATTTCAAGTTTCATTCCACTATGGTCACACAATATGCAAGGGATAATTTCAGTTCCCTTGCATTTACTTAATAATATTGCCTGATGTAGTATGTAGTCTATATTAAAGAACATCCCATGAGCAGCTGAAAAAAATGTATATTTAGATGTTGTTGGATGGAACACTGTAAATGTCTATTAAATCCATTTGTTGAAAGGCTTCATTTAGTTCTACTACCTCTTTGCTAATTTTTTTTCTACTTGATCTATCTCTTTGTGACAATGGGGCATTAAGGCTCCCCATTAAGACTGTGTTATTGGCAGATTTTTCATGTCTTTTAAAACGTGTTTTATTCAGTTGGGTTCTCCAATACTTTTTTTTTTTTTTATGTATAGGGCCTATAGGACCTACAGGGTCTCACTACATAAATCAGACTTATAGTGATTCTCCTGTTTTCAGCCCCCCAATGCTGACATTATAGGGGTGCACCACCATGCCTAGTCTCAATTACAGACTCAGTACACCCCAGGGGTGGGGCCAGCACCACTGTGCTCTGCCTAAGCAGGCTCTTTAGTCCACTGAGCTCTCTGGCCTGCCTGGTGCTCGTTACTTGGTGCATATTTGAGATTGTCATCTTTTCCTCATGAAGTTTTCCCCTGATAAGTATGTAGTGACTGTCTTTATCTCCTTGATCATTCTTGGCTTGAAGTTCAAATTGTTTGAGAATGAAATAGTTACCCTTGCTTTTTTCTGAGTTCCTGGCACATGGAGTACTGCTTTCCATCTTTTGATGATCAGCCTATGAATTTCCTTTTGAGTTAAATGTGTTGCTTGTATACATCATATTGTTGGATTTTGTTTCTTGACCCACTCTACCTGTCTCCTTCTTTTAATTGGTGAATTGATGTCATTTACACTGATGGATTGAACTGATATTTATTGGGTTATCTTTGCCATGTTATTTCCCCGCTGTTGGCTATTTTCCCCTGTGTTTAATTGTTTGTCCTGTTTGGTGTTCTTTTTCTTCTGTTGTTCTTGGAACTATTGTCATTTTTATCTCTTTCTAGAATATCTTTCAATACTCTTTGTAGGGTTGATTTGGTAGTCATGAATATCTTTAGTTGTTCTTTGTCATAGAACTATTTTAGTTCTCCATTAATTTTGAAGGACAGTTTTGCAGAGTACAATCTGGGTTTAAAGTTGTTTTCTTTCAGTACTTGAAATACTTCATTCCAAGCTCCTCTTGAATTAATGGTTTGTGTTGAGAAATCTGCTATGATTCTGACAGGCTTTCTTTTATAGCTGATGTTTCTTTTTTCTAAAGGCTTTTAACATGTACTTATGCTGAATTTCAGGGATCTTCATTATGTGTTTGGGTGTAGATTTATCTTAGTTTTTCTTAAGTATAGTTCTATATGCCTCACCTATCTGTATATCTGATTATTTTCCCATGATTACCATGATTGAGAAATTTTCTGCTATTACTTCTGCAAATAGTCTTTTCATATCATTTATGTGGACTTTTTCTTTTTCAGTGACATCTATAACTCTTATGTTGTTTATCTACAAGTCATCTTGTAGCTGTTGAATTATTATTTCTTAGTTCCTTGTTAGTTTTAGGAGACTTTCTTTCTTGGTCAGTAGATTCAATATTTTCAAAGTTTGAAAGTGTATCTTCAGGTTCATTCAAATGGTTTTGACAAATTTTAATGGAATTGTTAATTTCTGGGATATCATTTTGAATCTGTTATATGCATTCTATTTCTTTCCTATATTTTACATTCAAGGTTTGCATCATTTTTTCTATGCCCCTCTATTCTTTATCTATGTCTTCTTTTGATATGCTCAGCAATTCTTTCATTATGATTACCATTTTTTTTTTACCCAAGAAACTATTTCTGATCTGATCTCCTCTATGCTTCCCTGGAGTTGTTTCTTTATTTCAGTTGCAATCATTTCAGTTCCAATCATTTTAGAGACTTCAAGTGTGTGATTCTAAAATGCTGATGTTTCCTGGACTTGTTCTATGCAGACTGAAAATCTGAGGTTGCATTTCACTCATTTATCTGGTCATTTTTTATTTCAGAAATAATTTTTTATTCTGACTTCTGTGATAATCATTGTGACTTTTTGATAGTATATAGCTATATTATTACTATCAAGGTCACTATAGGAAAAGTCTGTTTTTCAGGGATATCTCCTGTGCACCAAAGAGTCTTGGTTTGTGTCTGTCCTGAGATCCTGCCTTCCCAATTAATTGAGGGTGGATATTAGTTTGTATTTGGCACAGTCCTATGTCTTTAGACATGGGGCGGTGGTGAAGTTATTACCCCAGAGTTTCCCAACATTGTTACCCAAGGGAGAGCAAATGCTTAAAACAGATACGTTTTAGCAACAGTACTATAATTAGTAATAACAATGACATCAAGCAAAATGCAGAAATTGATGACCTTTGGTAATGATTAGTTTTGTACTTTAGATCATGGGAGCAAAGTCTGAAGAAGATTGCAAATTGAGAAGTGTTTCCCCTTGTTAGAATGGATTTACACTGTGTTCCTCTGGCCAGGCCAATTGTCAGGTTCCAGATTCCTCACTTCATGTAAAATGATAGGCCAGGCAGCTGGTTTCCTCTGGCCAAGTTAGTTCCCAGAGTCCTGAGCATTTCCACACCAGCTTCTGGTCATAAGAATTGGCTGGGTACTTGGATTCCTCTGGCCAAGCTAGTTACCCAGAGTTCCAACTTGTAGTATTTTCACACAATGGACTATGGTTCAGCTATGAAAAAGATAAACTTGAGGCTTTTATAAGTAAATGGATGCAATTAAAGACCATAGTCATAAGTGAAATAAATCAGATCCATATGTGTAAATATATATTGTCTTACTAGTATAAGACAATGAATGATTAAATAAAATCTGAAAGATATAATAGATACTTGAGAGGAAAAGTATCTGTTCAGAAGGAAGGAACAACTGGAATAAGCAAAAGAAAGAAGGAAAGAAAGAAAGAAAGAAAGAAAGAAAGAAAGAAAGAAAGAAAGAAAGAAAGAAAGAGGAGACATATTGATGTATTTATACAGGATAGCTTAGATAATTATGTTGCTGATTTTTACTAGTCTTGTCAAATGAGCAGTTCTTGTTTAAATTTTTTCACTCTCTTTTAAATGTTTTTTTATAATTTGGACCAATTTTGCATACTTATATCTGGTAATCTGAGCAACTAATTTGAAGACAATGATATGCAATATAATAATTGTCAAATTCCTATTGTTTTGCTTTGTGAAATTCTGTATCATTTCTAATGTCTTGTTTTGACTATTTTTATTGTCCTTTTTAGAAAAGAATCTAGTGGAAATCAGAAAAAGAAAAAAAGAAGGAAATGAAGGGGCTGATCAGATACCTCAGCAGATTAAAGCTCCTGCAAGCAGGCGCAGGGGCCAGGGGTTTGCGGCCCCACCCCGGAGCATGCTGAGACTGCAATTGACTGGATGCGGAGGTGCATGCCTGTAATCCCAGTTCTTGGAAGGCTAACAAGTGGATCAAAATACCTGTTCCACATTATATCTACAATGTTTGATACAGATAGCGAGATTAAGCTAAATTATGTATGTTATAGGGTAATAATATCATTAAGCTTCTCTTCTGAAGGGTTAACAACTTACATTTTCAGACCAAAAATTAAAGAAAAAGAAGAGCTGCAAGGACAGCTAACATTTTGGCCCTAGACTTTCAAGGTCAGTGAGGATACAGAACATAGGAGAATCTATACTATAACTCAGTTGTGTCCCAAATTTACTGAACAAGGAGATTATAGGCCCACAGAGGAAAGTGATCAGTGGTGTAGAGTGTGCCTAAGGAGAGTCACATGAGAGAAAACATTTTCTCAGGCTTTCACAGTGAGCAAGTTGGCCAAGCAATGGCTGTGACTCATCCACATGGCTGACACTGACAAAGGATCTACAAACTGTGGTACAGGGCTTCAGGGTAAGCCTTTTTTGTACCTTTGTACCTTGTCAGATACAAAAGTTACATTTCTTGTTATATAGATCTTGCTTTACCTTTGTTTTAACCATCGAGCAGAAAAGTATAAAAACAAGGTATAAAAAATAAGCCATGTTAATAGGCTGAGCTGTAAAAGACTCAAGTGAACAACTTCTGACATTGCCAGTCCTATGGATAACCCACCATGATTATGGACTACTGGACTATATTGGATTATTTTGCTGAATTTATGCCTCCAAGATTTAAATGGCAATGGAATATCTTTCTCTGACAAAACTAAACAAAAAAAGAGGATTAAAAACAAAGGACTATTTTGTATCTGGATAGATATACAGCTGCTTTCTCTTGATTCAATGAGAAGAAAGATTTACACTAATAGTGTTTGTGGACTGGCTATCATGTCTGCATCTTGTACTATGAATAACCAATATGAAGATGATAATACACAATGTATTGATTATTGAATCTGTCCTACTAGTCAGTTTTGAAATTATCTCTTTGCTCTTTTATTCTCAATAAAATTAAATTTAAAAAAGGTGGATCACCACGAGTCTGATCTAGTAGTGAGACCCTGAACACCCTGTAGGCCTTTCCCTAAAATAAAAAAAAAAAAGAAGAAGAAAATAAGATGGAAGAAGAGCTGTCACCTAAGTAGCTGACATAGAGTGACTTTGAGGACAGACCAAGAAGTGATCCAGTAGCAATCCTTAAGCACAAGAAGGGAGAGAGGGAGCTGGGAGAGGGTGCAGAGCAGCTGACCTTGGCCTCCACTATTACTTGGCTCCCACAACATGAGCTTGCAGGACAGGAGGAGCATAAAGCCAGGGAAGAACCACAGCATCTCCCATCTATGGAAAGTTGCCACGCTGACCCTGATGACTGAGAGAGTAAGGTCCAACAAATGAGATGCCTAGCACTTTAGGAGAGCCGCCTCACCGTTGGTGTTCTCAAAGTGAAGGACTAACGTTTTTAGTAAAGTAAAAAAAAGTTTGGGGTGCTGTGTGCACAGAATTTTAAGTGACTGTTGGATCACAAAAGGGTTGAGGATATCTTTTTATTTCAGGTCACTTTCTTTACTTGGATGTGTCAAGGAGAAAGTTTCTCTGAGGTGCTCACTTTCCCAAGACTAACACTTGTGGATCCCCCTTCAGCAAAAGTGGGAAAACATAACTGCACAGTGCTGAACACACAAGAGCAGGTATGAGCACAAAGTGTCCCTGTATTGTTTCAAGGTATTTGTTCTTATGTTTTTTTTGCATGGCAGATGACATTGGTTTTCCATTTACATAACAATAGAAAGTTTCCCTTTGCATAAGTAAATTTATCTAGAAAGCAGAATGCAAGGAAGCATAGAAAACTTTGAAGTACAGAAAAATTTGTTAGGATAGTAACAAGCAACTGTCATGATAAAATCTGTGCAGTTGATAGCTAGAAGGATGAACTTTTGGAAGCAATGATCAGGTCTAAGCCAGAAAATAATGTGAGCCCAGATTAAAAGTCATCACCATTTCCTGGAAAATGCACAGATGGATCTAGCACTAGGGTGAGCTTGCAAGGAAAGCAAAAGGGGAGCTGAAGATTCTATCACATGCACCTGCAGCCCCTTCTGTCCAGCTCAGATCCTGGACCACTCCAGGCTGTGGCACATGTACTTCTTCATGTCATAAACCAGGCTTCCCTGCAGCACCCCTGCTATCTCTTTGCTTTTTTTTTTTTTTTTTTTTTTTTTTTTTTTTTTTTTTTTTTTTTTTTTGGTGGGAACTGGGGATTGAACTCAGGCCCTTGCGCTTGCCAGGGAAGTGCTTATTCCACTGAGCCATCTCCCTGGCCCCACCCCTGCTATCTCTTTGTGTGACTTTACCAGTAGGAACTTCTCTGTCTCTACAGATAAAAGTGAGATTTTAATTCAAGATATTGCTTAGACACAAAGCAAAGTATCACACACAAACATACCTCAGGAAACTAAATGGCCTCACATGCAAAATACAAAGCATAGACAATCGTATTTTGATTGCTATTTCTCAAAATTCTTCATTATTAATGTGTCAGTGGCTGAAAAGCACTATCAGTTTTCTCATTAACCTTATCCCATTGGGGACAAAAAGAGAAAAAAAAAACATAGGTTGAAAATGTTTTCATGCATAAACTGTGATCTAGCACTGTCCTAAATTATGTAATACTTGTATTATAGGTTTATTTCTTTCAAGCATATAGAGAATCTCCTCATTAAGGAGGCAAGAATACTTTATAATTAGGACATCCAAACAACAGTTTCAGTGGAGATGTCCTTTGATGACGTTGTTTATAGGATAATAGGTGCATCTAAGGATATAACAGCAAATTACGTTGGTTACAAGATGTACATTTTGCTTGAAATGGGGTTTAAACCATTGTATAGATTTTTAATTCATTGTTAAGGTATTACTAAAGATGACCTTCAACCCAGGATATGTTCAAAGAACCATTGACTCCTAAGGAATGTGGCCAAATTAGCAAGATTTACTTTAAAAATATTAGCAATATTTGGCCAATGTCAGTGTATTATTTTTTACATTGAGTCTATTAACAAACCTTCAAGCTCTGTTCAATTTTTTAAAAATGCAATCAGCCTGACAGAAACATCACAGAAATTCGCAATTCCTAATCTCTAGTAATGCAAACTTGTAACATCCATCATGTTGCGTAAATAGATCACTCAGGAAGGTAAAGCTGGATTCTAGAAATAGTAATTGTATAAAGGTGCACATTCCTGGTAAATTAAAGATTGTTACCTCACTCCTACATTCCATACTGAGCAGAACACTGCAGGCACCTATTAATAGCATCGTTAGTTTCAAGGAGGCAGCTACTTGGAGTTTGGATCTTAATGTACAGAAATAGATACTCATCTCCTCTACCAGCAATGCAACAATCTTAATGGCATAATCTTTTCAAAATGAAAATTCTACCCTAATGAAAATTCTCCTTTTTATTGAAATAAGAACAGAGATACAATGAAGTCAAGGCTCTTCATTTACATGAATGATCCCCCAACCTCACCAGAAAAGTACATTTAAGCCAGGGATTATTTGTTGGAAATTTTAATGTTAAAATACCTTCAGAACACATTTAGCTGCAGATAATACAAACTGATAGACATTTAATTTTTTCCAGAAAATAGAGCTTATAAATATTTATTTTAAAGGGTCTACAGTATATGATTTCTGTTGCTTAAGCAAGTTTAATACCTTGCAAAAAAGCTGAAGCTAAAGAAAATCAGTATATTTAAACCTGGAACATATTAGGATAAGGAGCTGAATTTTAACATAGCAGACTTTATTCTCATGTCTAAGAAGCCAATTTTGTAGTACACTAAGCTACTCTTTTGTGTCAGGGGGTGGTGTGTTTGTGTTAAGGGGACAACTCTTCTAATATCTAAAAACCATGTTAGGAAAAAATACTGAAATATGTTCTCAAGGAAACAAAATTAGAATATAAACCATGTGACCCAGAATTCTGTAATAGGCAGCCTACGCTGGTGATGACTGTGGTCCAAAGCACAGGAGGTTATGACGTCTGATGCTTGAAAAACTAAGAAGCAACTTCTCTGTGTGTGCAACAAGAAGATTGCATCATCCTGGAGAAAAACTAGAACATTTGGCACTATGTCCTTGAAACACCTTTCCTGTTCCCAGCAGTCTTGCCAAGTCAAAAGAACATTATAAGGGTCAGGGACCAGAATATCTGGAGAAGAATTATCTGCAGGATGCTGGGACTGGGAACCCAGTGTTATCTGCAGGAGCTGCCTTCCTGCCTATCTGCTAAGTCAGTCATTTATTGAAATGCTGGCCAAATGTTGGAACAAGCAGAGCTACAAAACACCTCTCCCTGAAGTAACCTGGGGAATTTGAGTGATTCTTCTAAGCTGCCTACATTAAAACTGTTGGGTAACATTGTTGTCAGGTACCTGACCTTTGTTCCCATGAGTCTTGGCTGGCATTTGTTGTTGATTGGTAGAAATGGCCTCCAAATTTTGCTAGGAAGTACTGCTAGACCCATGCACACTTCTTATGGACCCTCCCTGATGAGTAATTTGCGGCTAACCCTGTACTTCCCTGCTAGAGCCTATTGTCCTTACTAAATGCTCTCAGTGTTTTCTTCAGTGTCTTGAAACCCCTAGTACCCCAGAGCTATTAATGAAATAAGGACCTTGCCGAGTTTCCTTTGGAAACAAGGATTTCACTCCTCAAACTTTAAATCTGCTTCACCTTGTGACTTGCACTTAAGAATCTTAGAGTCACATTGTGTAGGTTCTTGGACCAAGTCCTTATATTTATATCCTTGCATTTATTTCCTTGTGGTCCTTGAATCCTGCTACTAAGATACAAGCAAGACTAAATCAGCCTACTGGGAAGTGAGGGACTACAAAGAAGACCCCCGAGCCTTTCCACCTGAGATCATCATAGGCCAGCCAGCTCTTAGCTTCTCTTCTGCTGACCACAGATACACCACTGAGCCCACCTAAGTTCAGCCTACCCTGGCCTAGTTCTGCAGAACTTCCCAGCCCATTGACCCTTGAGCCATAACTGCTGGCTTTTATCCTAAGTCAATTAGATTTGGATGATTGCTGACATAACCAAATCTATGCTACCCCATGATGAATTCAAAGCTTTAAAGGAGCCACTATTTCAGTGTCATATGGGGCAAATGGATGTATTTAGATCGTTGAACTTCAGAAGATGTAGAGCAAAAGCTGAAAAGTCCAAGCTGTCGAACTGTGTTCCTACAAAAGGCCACATGCCTTGTGCTGGTCCAGCCTACCTGAGAGAGAGTTTGTTCCAGAAGACCAGCATTATGGGTAGGAGAGTTTACAGCAGTAAGATTCAGATGCAGAGTGGAGCTATACGAAACGGGTTCTTGCTTTGGAGTCAGAGTCAGATGGGCTCCCTCTACAGAATTCTCTCAGAGTTCTCAGAAAAGGTAATTAGGGCCGGTCCCCAGGGGTGCCTACTGTTCTTATCAACCGTATAGATACAATTAGATAAAGTCTCAAAACGATTTGGATCAACAGAAATGTTCCCTCCCCTCCCCCAAGGCAGAGCCATGCATATATGCTGTATCACAGTAGAGGAGCCTCTGTGTCTCGTTTGAAGATATTGGTCTTCAGCTTATGTTGAGTACTACTAATATTCTTCGGCTCTTTTTGTTAGCAGGTGCCTGTTATAAGTGCGTTAATCTTGTTATAAAAGTGTGCACAAAGATGTAATGTGTATTCTAAAAACCAACAACAACCAGGCACCAGACAGGGATTAGCTCTAAGGTGGACCTGAATGTCAGCATTTAATATGCCTCATAAAGCTAATGCCTGAGCCTGATGGAGAACTGCAGATCTGGAGCTTCCCTCTCTTTATCTTACACAGAAGACAAAATATTTAGCTCAGATTTACTTCCCTTCTGCACCACCATATCCCCTGAGTTTTGTTGAAAACACCTGGAATTTTACTTCTTCCACACTTGCTCATTTTTTAAACATTGTACTCTTATGTTCTGGGAATCCTTTCCACTCAATTTCAGCCTCATTAATAACAATTATTTAGGCCTAATTATGAGTTCAGCTGGTCCCTTTGCTCATCAGTGTGTCTTACTTTCATCTTTTCCTTCTATGGAGTCCATGAGTCAACTGCAAAGAGCAGATACCCCATCCAGCAGTGGTGTGCAAGGGCGGGACATTTATTATCACGTAACTGGAAACCTGACACAGACCCTTCCAGAGCTGGCTAATTTAGCAGCTTCACTGTGTCATTAAGGTGCCAGGGGTTCTTCATCTTTCTGTTCTGCCAGACTCAGCATGCCAGTGAGTCCTCGAATAGTTCTTAAATGGCAGTAGCATCTCTTAGTACCACTTGCAGATAAGTAGCCTCTGGGATCAAAATAAAAAGCTGTCTCCTACCTTTGGGTTCAGTTTGTCTCTCCCATCGCTGGCAGGACAAATGAGATCACCACACTTGACTTAGCCTAAGCATGGTCCATCTTAGTGGCTCAGGAGGGACCAGCCACCCATATCCACATCTCCATGTGGCACTCAGACAAAATTGTCAACTCCATCAGCAGCAAGAAAGCATGGGAAATGGTGGTGAAATTAATGCTATTTGTTAAAACACATTGTGAAATGTTTAAATGTGTGTGGGTGTGTGTGTGTGTGTGTGTGTGTGTGTGTGTGTGTTATCAGAAAAAGAATGTACTAGGGTTTCTTATTTTTATTTTTATTTTTTATTTTTTGTATTTGGTATAGGGTCTCAGTTTCCCCAGTGCTGGGATTATAGCTGTGTGCAACCACACACAGCTTTGGTGGCCAGCGCACTGTATGCAGGGAAGGGGCAGCACCTTTATTTTTTACAAATGTTGTTCAAACTTGAGTGATACTTTGGATAGTATGTCAATCTAGATAACAAATATTTTCTCACAATTTATCTTACATTGTTGATTGCATTTAACTAGAAAAATCTTTTAAGTTTTGATGAGTTGTGAAGTGACTTTAAAAAATCAACATAAAATCAAAATGTGTAGGAACAAGTATGTTAAAAACAATACAGAAGTTGAATGATGAGGCAGGGGAGAACTGGAATTTATATTAGGGATTAGAAAGCTAACATTCTGAATTTGGAGCTAATTTCTGTGTGATGTGCCTAATTTCTGTCTCCCGGTAACAGGAACCAAGGAGAAGTAGCTCATTCCTACTGCCCAAAAGAAATGTGATCGATTAGCCTGAGGGGTGCCTTAGAGAGGTTCCTAGCCACCAGATATGGGAGAAGTTGAGCAGGAATAAACACAGTGGATTGAAACTCATCAATATATTCAAATCTGTCTTTCCCAATGACCCTTCAGAAACCAAACAATAGTGAGTAAATAGAAACATTTTGGTTAGTAATGACTAACCAAAGTAACAATAGCATAGACCAGTATCTAAAAATTAATCATTAATAAAGAAAATAATTTGGCTTTTTTGTACAGATTGTACCTCGGGGTAATCAGATCTTGACATTAACTATCTCTGGCTGCCTCATGTCACAAAATGAGGGCAAGGTCTCAGTGTCTTCTCATGAAAAGACACACTGTTAAAATAATCTTGCCAAAACCTCATACTTGATAAAAACCCAACTGCCAATTATAGGAAACTCAGAAGACAAGCAAACAAGGCAAATGATAACAAAGCAATGATGAGCACAAGCAGCAGAATACCAACAGCTGAAAACATTATAACACAGTCCAGTTCCTTCCATAAATTAGTTGTGGGAAAAGGAAAGAAGGGGCAGTGGAAGGGAAAGAGGCAGACTGAGTCAGGAAAGCGGATGGTGAAGGGGAAAGAAAGTCAAGAAGAGCAGGAGAGGATGAGGAAAAAAGGAGACAAAGCAGAAAGAAGAGAGAAAGGAGAATGGGAGAATAGGTAGATTCAGATTTATGAAGTATCAAGAAAATATTAATGTACACAGCTTACTTAATTCCTACTTAACTAAATGCTGTAGAGAAAATCAGAGAAATTTAAACATTTGTTGGCTATCCAGTGATGTTAAGGAATTTCGACTTTTAAAGTCAGAGTTGCCTTTTTTAAAAACTGCATCCCAGCTCTTTCAAGATATGTGATGGAATACAGATGAACTAATATGATATCTACAGTTTGGTTCAAAGGAGCTGGTGGGACAAGGAAGGGGGAAGGGCTAGATGAAGCAAGGTCGTCCATAATTATTTGAAAAAGGTGATTTAGTTTTTAAGAATAGTGTTTAAGATAGTGTTTAAGAATTAGTGATAAAGTAAACCTCTTTCCAGATACAAAACACACATACCCATTTACCTATGAAAGCCTTGAATTTATCTTTTATATAGCTATGTAATACTCCATTATATAAAAACACCACATCTGTTTTATCCATTCCTCAGGTGATGGGCATTTGGGTTGTTTCCAAGATTTATATATAACAACTTGTGGTGCTATAAACATGGGTGCACATTTATCACAGTGGTATGATGATTTCAATTCTTTTGGGAAAATACCTAGGAGGGGAATAGCTGACTTGAACAGGATCTCCATTCCTAGCTTGTTGAAAAATTGCCACACTGATTTTCATACTGAATGTACGAGCCTGCATTCCCAGCCATAGTTGAGAATGGTTCGTTTTCTCCCCACAGCCCCTCCAGCATCTGTTGTTGGTTGACTTCTTGATGATAGCCACTCTTTGTGGTGGAAGATGGTCTCTCAGCATTATTTTAATTTGCATCTCTTGGATGACCAGTGATGCAGAAGGCAAATGGATGTGACCAGAGACTGTATCGGTAAGTGAAATAAATTAGACCCACCTATGCAGACGTCATGCTGTCTTACTGGGGTAAGAACCTGAAAAAAATAAGTAAGATCAGAAAGGCAGAGTGGGTACTATGAAAGAAAAGAATTTGTTCAATGACTGGAATGAAGAAAAGAAAGAAAGAAGGGGAAAAGGTATATTTAAGCATATATCCAGGATAATTTGGATAGTGTACTGCTGATTTCTGCTGGTCTATTGAAAAGAGTAGTTAATGATTAAATTTATTTTATTCTTATTTTTGCTCCTTTTAATTTCTTATAACTTTCTTTTTGTTGTTTTGGTTTGGTTTTTTAACCAATTTTTCAGGTTTATATCTGGTAACCTAAAGAACTAATTTGAAGATAACATTGCTCAATACAGCAATGATTGTTGAATCCCTATTACTTTGTTTAATGAAATTTTGTTTCATTTCTAAAGCTTTTTTTTTTTTACTATTTTGTATTCTTTAAAAAAATTAAAACACACACACAGGATGAATCTGTGGGAGGTGACCCTCCTTTACCTTAAACACTGTGTGGCTACGTCTTTTCAGTTCTGGGAAACCTTGCTTTGGGTCCTTATTCCCCCCTGTCAACTCACTGAGGGTTTCTGGATCATATTCCTCCGGTCTCTTAATTTCAGTCTCAACATTTTTATACAACTGCTGCAGAATTCCGCCCTCAACCTCCCACAGTCCCGATCTTGGTCATGACCATTTCACCACTGGCCCCATCTGTGGAGTCTTACTTTGATTCTCTAAAACTTAAAACTAGCTGTTTGGCCTCCTCTGTGACCTGAGGCAAGTTGTTTGACCTCTCTGAGTCTTAGTTTCAACTCTGGTTATTTTTTTTAATAAAATGGGGCACATAATAGTAGCTGATGGCGGCTGAGGAGATGGCTCAGTGGAATAAGCGCTTCCCTGGCAAGCACAAGGTCCTGAGTTCAATCCCCAGTTCTGCCAAAAAAAAAAAGACAAAATAAATAAATAATTTTTTTAAAATAGTAGCTGATATTCCATACATAAAATAAAAAGATCTCAAAGAATGTTTAGGGTTAAATAAAGTGATGAATGGAAAAGACAGTGTGTGAAAGAAGCTTCATATGAAATGCCCACTAGCTGCTAGCCTCCACAGAACCCACATCTTCTTGGTTTATATATACATATATATATATGAAATGCTTCTAAACCACAAAGAAAATTATTATTTGGACTTTTCAAACTTTTATTTTTCTTTTCCTTAACTCTTTCCTTGGGAATTTTCCCTCATTTTTTTCAGTCTGATTCACTATTTTATGTCCTTAGTTTTCTTCAGTTGTTTCATTATTCTTGACTACCTGTATTTACAAAGAAAGTGGATGTAGAAAGATTACTATCAGAACTGCAAATTCTACAACTGTGACTTTCCTAGTTCTTTCCAGCCATAAAATATCTTAAAAGTTATATTTTATGACTGCATTGGTAAAAGATGAATATAAGCCTTATTTTTAGAACTTCAGATTTTTAAACAAATTAAAATACTTCCTTGTGGTCCTAATGGTGCCCTGGGCAACCTGCGCCCATTATGCCTACTTGAGAAGCTGGTTCTCAGCATAGCGATCCTGAATTATTATCACAGGGACCACTCAAAAGGGTCCTAGGCCTTTCTCGGTGTGTACCAGGAGTCTCTGACCTTTGGGCTACAGGAATCTGGTGATGAGGTGTCCACTGCTCCTTACCTGGGACATGTTCCTGCCTCCAATTCAGGCATTAGCCAAGAAAACTGAAGTGTGCCTTCTCAGTGTCAGAGGCATGATCCCTCAGAGTTTTGCCAAGGCAGGTGTGACAACCAGCTCCTAGGAAGCCCTGGGTGAGGCCAGGTATTGGGCAGCCTGTCCGCACCCCAACCCCAGTGTTGAGGATTGAATCCTAGCTCTCAGCACACTACCCAAGTGCTCTATTGTCTTTTCCTATATGTGATGTTATCAGCCTAAGTAGTACACTGACTGACATTGAATATCTCATCAGAGTGTTATTATTTTTACTTTGAAGCAACAAACATTTCAAATAACCCAAGAAGCAAAGGATAGTCTATTATATGTACTCAAATATTTACCATGATTGTTGTCCTTCCTTTCTTACTGATGTACCACCTTCCTTCAGGCAATTGTTCCCCCATTGTCTAAAGAATTTCCTATTAGCAATGCTTTGCAGGTACTGGGGTGAACTCTCTTAGATATTAGCTACTCTCCAACTGAGATTGTTTTAGTTGGTATTTCATGCTAAAAGATGTTTTTAGTGGATACAGGACTTCTCTATCTTTCTCCTTTTCATTTTGCTTTGTTTAGCAGTTTAAGAGTGTAGTGCATTCACTTTTGGAGTCCAGTGAGAAATCTGTTGTCATTTGAATAATTGCTTCCAAGTAATGCTTCAATTTTCTCTGGCAATTTCCTCTTTCTGCCATTTTTAGTTTTCATTGATTTTACTATGATGTTTCTGAGCATAGATTTCTTCAGTTCTGTCCTATTTAGGATTTACTAAGCTTCTTAAATCTATAGATTGATTTCCTTTGTCAACTTTGGGAAATTTTCAGCCATTGTTTTATTCAAAAATCTCATCAGTGAAACATTGATTCCTCTGTAAGCAACAGTGATAGAAATATTAGACTTCCTACAGTTGTTCTTCCCTGCTGTTCAGATTATATAATTTACATTGGTCTGTATTCAAATTCACTGAGCTTCTCCTCTCTGATATCCATCCTGACTTTGAGCCAATTCAGTATTTTTTGAAATTTTTATTGCATTTTAGTTGTAAAATTTCTACTTATTTCTTCTTATCTTCCATGTTTTGTTAACACTTTCTATCCTCCCACTCATGTTAGCAGCATTTGCAGTCATCCTTGAGGCAATTTTACAATAGCTGCTTTCTAGTCTTTGTCAGATAATACCAGCATCAAGCGCCTGCTTAGGCAGACACGGGGTCCAGGTGTTCAGTCCCTGGCCTGCTGTGCTGACCCTGCCCCTGGGGCACACTGAGAAGGTGATAGAGACTGGGCATGGTGGCATGCACTTGTAATCCCAGCTCATGGGAGGCTAAACACAGGCAGATCACTACCAGTCTGATCTATGTAGTGAGACCCTATAGATCCTGTACTAAAATACAAAAAAAAAATTTAAGAAGTAGCAGCAGTGCCACTGTCTTTTGATTATTCTTTATGCAAGTAAAATTTTTCCTCATACTCTATGTGGAACACCATTAGATTGAGTATTTAGGAATACACTGTATATTAAAATATTCCATTATAAGAATGAAACTTGATTCTTTCAAAATTAATGCACATTCATTATGGAAAAAATGTTTGTTAAAAATAATTTTTAAAAAGTAAATCAAGTCATCTGTGATCTAACTACATGAAGATAATTATTGCCCTTTATTTACATATGATCCATTTAAGATTTATCTGATTTTCAATTTCTACATAATCTTATTTCTGAGGTCTCCTCTTTACTTCCTCAAATACGGATTTTAATACTTTAATAACTGTTAACTTCCTTCTAATCTCCCTTTTCCTCATGGTTGTTTTTCTTCATTTAATTCTGTTGCCTTTACATCTTCTCTGTTTGTAGTTTGTGTTTATATCAGCAGATTATTCTCGGTGGATTAGCCCTCTGTAAATTCTACCACTGAGGCAGCTTCCTTTCCTCCACCTGGATCACATCCTCCTCTATTATCTGGGCTTTCAGAACAGTTTCTCAGATGTTCTTTTCCATTCAGCAGTAAGTCATTTTCCAATAAGGGTGCTTCTTATGGAGTTGAAATGCCATAAATTTACAGTAAGCTTTCTAGGCACCCACCTTGCTGTTACTGCAGGCCTTTTTCTCACTCATATGACAATGGATTTTGTAGGGTTGATGGTTCTGAATTTTCCAACATGGAAAATACAGTTTTATGTGTCATGCTCTGTAGGCTAACTCCATATCTATCTATCTGTCTCTTTTGCAAATAGATAGATAGATACATAGATAGATAGATAGATAGATAGATAGATAGATAGATAGATAGATAGAGGCTGACAGACAGACACACAAATCTAGTGGGTGTTCTCTGAGAATGTGCAGGTGGTCTGTAACTTTCTTATCCCCACTAAACTTATGTTTGATAAAATGGAAGCTCTAAAGACTAAATGCCTTGTTGACTATCAAACAGCTGATGAAGTTGACAGACAAAAACTTAAACACTAGTCTTCCAATTTCAGTTAGTTAAGTATCTATGGTCTGGTAGGCAGTGCTGAAGACCTAGCAATAGTTAATTGAATAAGATGTAATCCCTGTTCCAAAGAGCTGGTAAGGAAAACATACACACAGATATCATTGTATATTATCTTGCAAAGCTCTTTGCCTTTATTATACTAATACAATACCAACACTCATAGAGTTGACAGTTTGGGAATAGAAGGCGTTGGATGAGAATAGATATTTCTAGATACTTCTCCTAGATTATGTTTTAAATTCTATGACCAATATTTTAACACAAAATCCTGCAAGCATTGGAAGAAACACAGATATGTCACAGAATTGCTGATCCTCTTTTGGAAAATATCAGAAGGAAGGAGAAAGACATTGCTGTGCCTATTATTCCTGTGACTATAGTAACAAATTCATACCGTTATTCTTGGGCATACAGGAAAATAGCATTTGATAACATAATGTGGTTTTGATAATGAAAGATTTTCTGCATTCCGGAAGAAAATATTTTGGCCCACGTTTTTCAAATTGCAGAAAGTAAATTACTTGGGGGTGTTGCTTGCAGTGGTTTTACTTGAAATGATGAAGTGAGCATGCTCTACCTTGGCAATGTCTCGGTAGTGACAAGATGGCCATTTGTAAGGAGGCACGGGATGATCAACTTGTTGTTCATCATTTTTTAAATCAAATCTTATGTAAAGCTTAATATATAAAACAGATTAAAAGGAGGCTACTTTTGGTGACTGAATCTAGGATAAAGGACTGGAGATCTGTCCGTTCCATGTCTCATCTGTTTTCTGTTGTTGTAACAAAACATTTGAGACCACATTATTTGTATGGAGGTTGGGGAATTACAAAGCACCTGGTGACAGTCTTCCTCCCACATCACAACATGGGGAGGCAGAGTACCTATGCTTGTGAGAGTCTTCTTTCTTTTCAGAAGGCCACTAAAACCACCATGGAGAGCCCCCCTTTGCGACCTTATCTGCTCCTACTTCTTAAGGCCCCACCCTCCAAATAGCATTAATGTATGGAATTGGAGATTCAGTTTCCAACATATGAAATTTTAGGAGACACAAACCCTAGTGATCCATATGATGTCACTGGCTCCTCCCATTGAAGAATGGTGTGACAAGTGTGATCAACTCAGAAATCATAGAAATATACTAAATGGCAACCGTGGTCACTTCGCTCAACAGTGGTGTGAGCAGACTGTTAGAAGTCTTTGGGACAGTCCTCATAATTTACATTTCAGCTTCCTTTGTAGGTAGTCACTTCATTAGTTCAAATGCAGTGAAAGAAGACAGATGGAGAGATATGATTAAAAAGGAAATAAAGAACAGCTTGCAGTAATAGCCCCTCCCGAGGAAAGACCCAGCAATCTTCCAGCTACAGTAATAGTAATCCCAAACCCTCTGCAGCATCTAATCGAAATATCGATTCCTTGGTAGGTCTCTAACTTAAAATTCCAGAGCAGAGAGCTCCCCATCATACACACAGCCCCTGTGCAGATTCACAGCACTGAGCACATAGTATTTCTTCAACATTAAGCTTCCCTAGGCTTTCATTTCAATTAGTCATAAAAAAAGATGAAGAAGGAAAGTATTGTCGGAAAGATTCCAGTCAGTGTTTTATTGCCTGAAACACTTCTCAGGATTAACTGTTTCGTAACAAGGAGATTTTGTAGGAGGAATAATGCTTTCTCCTCATAGGTACAAGCTAAGGAGAAAATAAACAAAAATCTCTCTTTTAAGCAATTTTTCCCAATATGTTTGCATTATGCAATCTCATTTGTGGCATTAATTTCTATAAAACAAGCACCCAATTTATGCCAAGAAGTTATCACAAATCCAACTTCTGCTATTCTTATATTTTCATTTAGATTCTAAGAGCAACAAAATCCCTTGACATTATTATCTCCCATGAATACTAATTATGTCACTACAACTGTGTGTCTGCTAATCTTTCAGGAATAATGTGAGAATTACTGGGATGCAATAGGAGCAGAATGGAATTAGAAACCTATTTTGTGAATTTGTCAAAATTACCAGCTTTCTAAGAGTGGTAAAAGTGCTTATCCAGAAATTCTTTCATAGAAGGGCAAATTACCACCAGGAAGATAAATGATGATTCTTTTTTCTTAATGATGACTCTTAATACCACATTTAGAGTACAATCTAGTTGCTAGGGCCAAGCAGTTTCTGTGAATTCTTTTATTCTTACAAGAAATTCAGTTCACAGAACTCAGGAATTTTATCTCAGAGACCAGCCCCAACTCCTGATAAGACCTGTTTTTAATCATGTTTAATGGGTCTTGTTCCTAGGAGAATAACAATGAAGGTTAAAATCTCTTCTTCAGCAGTGAGGAGGGTAGACCAGCTCCAGACACTAGGACCTAACTGTCCTTCTGAAGAAAGGAAAATATTTTCTAGAACACCAGCTTCCACCTCATTGCTCTCAAATATTAGTTGAATAAATAAAAATATTGCTCTCTTCTCATCCAGAGACAGGTGAACTACTGAGACTGAAGGGAACTTTACCATCTTTCCTTAAGCTACCAGAAACCAAGACCCACCCAGGAAGGCATCCAGCAATGGTCCACCCGTGGTCATATGGGGCAGAGTCCTGGTGCTCTACATTTACCTCCCTAAACTCTTACCAATGCTTTTTCCTCTGCTCTGAACTACAAGTTTTTACATAACTTTGAAAATTCAATCTCCGGCTCATTTCTCCAAGTTATTTCCCTTCCTTACCCTGGTCACATAATAGTGATCCAGGTACTAATTGTCCCTTTCTGGACACTGGCGCTCTTGCTTGTCTCTGTGAGAGTCCGTTCTTGCCCCAGCCCTTCCCATTTTTCCGCGTCACCTCAACTTCAAGTCCTATGTCTAAATCCTCTCCCATTTCTGCTCTATGGCATGGCTGACTTGCTCAGCACACAGATACACAAACATACACCCACATATATACCCCACAGCAGTGATCCTTTTAATGTTTGTGGTCTCCTACAGCCTGTAGCTGGACTCTCCTTCCCACCTACCTGAGTGCTTCCTTTCTGTTGCCTCCCATCCCGCACCCTACCCATTCCTTAGCTCCCCACACCAAGGCCCAGCTTGGGGATCTCAGCATCCCTGGTCTCGCACTTGCAGGTATCCATTTCTATCCCTACAGGACACCCACCGTCATCACACAGAGTACTGCCGCCTTCAATGGCTTCCTAGCTCCATGGGGCTCAGCTTCTCCCAGTTACTTTAGCCAAGGATCCTGCAGGAATCATATGAGCCCCTTCTGCTGACTTACAAATATTGACACAACTAGGTGGCAAGTTGTTAGTGGGTATTTATACAACCTCCCTGGATTTCCAGACATCAATTACTCCATCTTGTCTGTTGTTGTTGGTTTTAGTACAATGAGTGATTTCAAGTACAGTACACCTGTGTTCCTTCTAATCCTCTCACAGAAACAGAACAGAAACTTTTAACATAGTTCCCCTTATTTTTAAAGCCTGATATTAGTGCAGGACAACCATGTGTTTTTCTTTAAAGAGCCCCATCACCAAGTTTATAAAAATGCTGTATCTGAGAAGAATGAAATTCTTAATTGTGTCTGAGATGAAATATATGAATAAATAAATAGAGCTCATTAATATTTTATTAATAGCTATGGCTATTTTCTAGAATAAGATGCACTGTGCCAAGTGCAGCTGGTGGTATTTTAAGTATCTCTTTGTATGTCTGCTTCCCATACTTGATTCCAAGCTAATTGCCTGATTCAGGTTGTGTGGCCAGAACCCAGCTTAGCTTCTGGCACATGAGAAAAATTCAATACTATTTGAATGAAACATTTATGTAGCCCTAAATCCTCTGTGGAGCCTTGGGTAGGTTTCCCCCACTTTTCCTCATATGCCTGAACAAAAGTCAGTCCATACTGAAAATCAACTCATACTTCATCCCTGAAAAGCTTACCTCCTGTAACTTCCACTTGTTGCCTATATCCTCCTCTAGTACCAAAATGGAACAACTCCAACTCTCAGATATTTAAAGACTCTAATTGCTTCTGTGCCAAATATGCATTTATGCAGCCTGACATTTCCCTGGTCTTAAATCACTTTCAGACACTTTCATCAGGGTATAACTCCTGCTAGAACATCCTCCCCAGGGTTAGTCTCCCATGCTTAACATTCCACACAAGCAGCACACTGCATGCCCCAGAACATCTACTAGACCCCAGTTGCAGGATCCCTGCACCTTTGCTACTGCTCCCTCACCTTTGTTGTGAGTGGCAAGTGCATCTATTTTCATAGTAGCTGCTAAGCTGTAAAGGCCACACCTCTTCCTCTCACTGCTTCCCTATGTACTCTTCTAAGAAGTGCTATGCCTTGCTCCAGTTAATCAAAATTATCAGTGACTGGACTCAGACACTTCCTGAGAGGGACTTAGATCATCTGGGTGCTGTACGCTAGTCTAATAGCCCTCAAATCCTATCTCCAAAGTTTAGGTCTCTAAACTTTAGACGTAAGAGACAAAGAGAAAGTAGTTCTGTACTCACCATTTGCATATGAATATTTCATGAGTTCCTCCACTTGACATTAGAAAACAGAATTCCCTAATTCTCTCCTTTTGTTACTCAACTCTGTGGACACCAGGGCCAACACTCCAACATACTCTAAGGGGCTTGAGCTGTGGAAACATAATTCAGTTTGCTGAACATGGAGGGGCACCTAGGCAGTAGTTTGAAGCTTCCTGCAGCCCTGCCTTCAGCACCTCCTGCCTAAACCTCCACCACTGCCCGGGATCACATACCTAGTGCACCACGTGTCTTTGGACTACTTTTTAAGCGATGACAGTGATTACACTCAGCTCTCTGTGGACTACTTCCCCATATTTAAGCCAAAATTCCAGCTTCTCACTAATTTACATCTACATACTCCTATCCCTGACTCAGATCAGGCCAGACCTGCAATTAGGAATCCATGTCCAGGGAAATGGGCAGGCTGCCCTCTTGCACTCTTCCATTCTTCATGCACTCCTCTCCCTGAGGCTTCTGTGTTTCAGTCCCTTCACCTGGGAAAGGCACTTGGAAGTCACTGGGTGCCTCAAGGCAAGTAACTCCTGCCACTTGGCCTCACTTCACAAAATTGGAACAGCTGTAGGAAATGACCCTAAGGGCTGTTTGAGGCCTAAGATCACAAGAGTCTTTCATTCTCTTTCTCCCATGAATGCCAATTCATTTGTTGAAATTACCTTGCTAATTTTTGAACTCCTAAAGCTCCTCCTTTTTATCTATAAGCTCTTAAAGAAAGAAAACCTGCAGATGCATTAGGCATGTTTTCTAACTAAAGGCAGCCTGTGAAGAGGCTGTAGCATGAACCTAGCATTTCCTGAAAGTAGTGACCACAAAGTACCTTGTTGACATCCTCCTCTCCTCCAGCATCACTACGGTTAATGCAGCATTTTTATGTCACAAGTGGGTCTCATCTATTTTTCTTAGATCATGATCACATTCAAGGTGGAGGAGTTTGTACAACCCGACAGTGTCTTTGGCCATAAATGCTCACTTACCCCTGAAACTGTGACCCGTGATTACATCTAGACATTTTTTTCTCTTCAAATTTCTTGCACAGTTTGGTTATTTTGCAACCATTCTGTTGCCTCCTAATATATTTATGTTTGGGGACTGCAAGTATGAGGGTGATGCTGTCGGCATTGCATGATTCTGGATACTTCACTATTTTCTCAAAGTTCTTAAATCACAGCCTCCTGGGAGGGGACACACTTCATTCAAGATGACATCACAGATTATAAATTTGTGCCTGCTTGTCTGTGAGCAACACTTAGTCTAATGTAATGCTAATAGAAATAATACATGAACAAAAATTTTAAAATATTTTTACCCTATCCTAGTCCACTCTACAAATTCAAGATTCCCAGGGACAAAATTGTTCAAGTCTTAACAATTCTTCTGGCCTTTAATTCAATATTTTTCACCCCTCCTTCTTAATTATTTAAGTCCAGACTTTATCTTTTGGTTTCCAGGTTTGGTTTTTGTTGTTGTTGTGTTGCTGTTGTTTGTTTGGGGTTTGGGGGTTTGTGAGTTTATTTATGTATTTGGTACAGGGTCTACAGGGTGTCACTATACAGTTTCAACTGGTAGTGACCCTGCTGTTTTCAGCCTCCCAAGCGCTGAGATTACATAATGCGCCACCACGCCCAGTATCAATTGCCCTCTCATCGCACCTGGGGGGCAGGGCCGGTGCAGCATGCCAGAGATCAGGGAGCAAACCTCAGTCCTTGTGCTCTGCCTAAGCAAGCATTTCAATCTGCTGAGCTATCGTTTTTTGGTTGTTGGGGTGGTGGGTTTTGTTTTGTTTTTTGTTTTTTTGTTTTTTTGTTTTTACTTTGGTTTGGTTTTCCAAGTTAGAACATAGGTTTGGATATTGTGACAGAGAGTAAAATAGCACAACCTCAAAAGTAAAAGTTTATTTCTCTTCTATGGATGGCAGTCTATCTGGTTAGAAGGACACTTAAACACCAGATGCGAGATGGCCCGTCGCTATGAGCACGTTTCAGCTGTCAATCAGGGAAAAGGGAGTGGGAGAGCTCGATTCCACTCCCATTCCGTCGTCAAGAACGTGGTCACACAGCCCAATCTGACTGAAAGAAGTGTGAAGACTGATCATTATTCTGGGTGGCTACACTAGCAGCTAAAAGTCTTTTATAAGGGAAGAAAAGAATATAAGTTGTGGATGATTGTCAGTTTCTTCCACAATTTATCTTGAAATAAAGTCATGCTATACAAGGATATCATCCATAAGAACACACACACACACACACACACACACACACACATATGCAAATCAGACATCACTACCTATTTTCCAAGCACAGGTATAAGCTTTGGTTAGATCAATATTTGATGTTTAAATTATGAAATATTAAAATAAATAAAAATTTAAAATTGCAAGCTACTACCTACATCTGAATGGCAAAGTACTTTCTTACCCATCAGGAAATGCATCATACCTTGCTAATATCTCTATGTGTATCAGTTGTTTCCTTAGTGAGGTTTAGTTACCGTCCTGAGTAACCATTAATTCATGGATCTTTAGATTCAGCTCTGCTTCATCTGTATCATATTCTCCTCCTAGAACAAACCAGTTACCAGGAGTATATTGTTTACATTAGGATCACAGAAAAAGAAGAGGGAAAAAGGAACTTCACAAATTTCTTAAAACCTAGGCTTAAGACCAACAGTGCTCCCTTTGGCCCATCCACCATAGTAAGCCACATAAGTAAGCCCAAAATTATGATCAGTCACTGTCAGGGTACCCAAATATGTTAATATAAGAAAAAATGAAGGAAAAGGACAGACATAAGAAGGCTTTATTCTCTTGCCCTAGTTCAGCGCTGGTTCTCCAGACCTCCTGTATGCCCATCTCCCTGGCTTTTTCTTCCTTACTCTCATGGCCATGTAGGACAGCCTGTTTCCAGAACCCTGTATTTTCCTTTTCCTCAGCTTATTCTTTCTTTTTTTAATAGGTGTCTATATATCTTCAGCTGACTTTCATATTTTAAACTGAAGCAATAAAATACTTATTAACAGCTCTGTAGGTATTAAAGGGCTCCCATAAGGACACATAACAGAGATCCAGCCCTTTAAAGGGAGAGTCCCAAATGTCATTATTCCTAGCATTCTCTCTTACAATTTATCGATTTCCCTCCAAGAGGATTTTTTGAATTTTAATCTAGGGAAGTTGATGACTGCCAACATTCTCAGTGCTGAGATGGAAAAGTGTGATGATCCTCATTAAAATAACTCCTAAGAGATAATTCAGGAAAAGGAAAATAGTTCCAGATGGGAGGTCTAAGAACGAAAAAGAATAGGAAGCAAATGGTAGCTCCAAAATGCAAGAATAAAATACAATGCCAAGTAGTAGTTTTCCACAGTGACCCAGTTCTTACATTCTGAAGCATGCATCTGAGGTGCACAGTGTCTCATTGCGGTGCTGTTCATAACAGAAATGTCTGGAAGGGAAGCACCCATCAGCAAGGGAGGAATACAGAACCTTCACACACCAATAAATATTACACAGTGGTGATCCAGGAAGAGAGGCAGTGGCCTGGAACAGTACGCTTCCTTGGAAATGCAATGTTGAGGTAACAAAACTGAAAGCCCAGAATAGAATGCAAATATTCTTACACAACTCTAGCACACTTGTTTAACGGATTTATTTAATTGTTTCCTATTATTGTTCAGATTAAATACATTTTAAATCAATTAAATAATAAGCGTAATTTCAGAAGAGTGGCTCTTTCTGAGATATGAGGTGGGATGAGACAGAGATGAAGCACATGATGTAGCAGTAACACCTGCACCACACCTGCAGTGGGGGGCTCAGAAGGGTTCTTTATATTATGTGGGCTTCTTGTTTATTTTTTTTTGGTATCAGGAATTGAACTTAGGACCTTGCACTTGCCAGGGAGGGTCTTGTGTTACTGAGCTATATCTACAACCCATTATTCTATTTTATAATTTGCCTATGTCATGAAACATATGTGGATATTTTATATGATATAAAAAGGAAAAAGAACAAATACTAAAATATAATGGCACATAAGGTCAGAATTAGGTTTTTAGAATTAAGGCATATATGGGATCCTTGAGATATATATATATATATATATATATATATATATATATATATATGGTTTTAAGGTTTCTAAATATGCAAAAATTATGAAGATAACAAATAGAAACAAAGAAGATAAACAATTTTCATATCAGAAAAGCCTGGAAAGAAAAAAATATAAGAAGCAAACAAGTAAAAATTAAGAAGTAAAAGGTAAAAATTAAACAATATATTCCAATAGTCACAATGTATATAAATAAACTATATTTACCAACTAAGGAAACAGATAATTCTTTTTTAATATAGCCTAATTTAGTAACTGAGATCCACTTAAAAGCATAAGAAAATTAAACAATTAAAGGCAGGTAACTATGTATCAGGAATGTGGTAAACAAAAGAAAGTTTATGATGAGAGGACAAATATAGACTTTAAAGTCAAAAGCAATATCAGACTTAAGTACAATCACTATATAGTAGCATTCTCTTAACTTCAAAAGGTATCATAGCTATAAACTATCCTGGCCTAGGAATGTGGACTCAAAATATATTAAGAAAGAAATCTGTGATAGAGAATTAA
Source organism: Ctenomys sociabilis (assembly GCA_004027165.1). Classification (NCBI taxonomy): domain Eukaryota; kingdom Metazoa; phylum Chordata; class Mammalia; order Rodentia; family Ctenomyidae; genus Ctenomys; species Ctenomys sociabilis. The sequence goes on along the minus strand of PVKA01001140.1, from coordinate 37,765 downwards.
GTCACTCCCCATCTAACTTCCAAAGAGATGGGATTTGCACCCTAGCCCTGTTATTCTGCGTCCACCTGCCTCTCCACCTCGACTGCACATTCCATCCTTGGTCTAATCTCCACTGCAGCAGTAACCCCAGCCCAAGTCCACATGTCAGCAGGCTTTCTATAGGGTTTGCCCAAGAAAAGGTAATTTTTCTTTCCTTACCAAAACTGGATCTTCAGCAACAGTAGAATCTCCATTTTTTGTTTGTTTGTTTGGTTGGTTGTTTTTGTTTTTGTTTGTTTTGTTTTCTGTGGAACCAGGGATTGAACTCAGATTCTTGAGCTTGCCAGAGAAGCACTTATTCTATTGAACCAATTACCCGGCCACATATCTCTGGATTGGGTCAGTTTCAAGTGTCATTTTATCCTCTTGTTTCCAACAATCTAACATGTTTCCTTTGCTCCTCGAGCCTCTGGCCATTAGTATTTTAGTGAATCTCTAGGTATTCCTTTGTGTATTCTCTTTGGTTTTTCAGCTCTTCCAACACTGGAATCACCGTGGGCCTAGACCCAGTGCAGCTCGGCCTGTGACTGAGGGCTCTAGACCCACCATGCTGGAGGGACCTTAACCAGCATTCTCTGATTCTTCCCTACAGCCACAGACCAAGCACCATTAAGCCAGTGGGTGGGAACTGTGGGCCAGCCACTCCAGAGAGACCTTTCCCAGCATTCTCAAGTTGCAGCCTGTAGACCCTGACCCAGCACAGGCTGGCTGACCCAGTACAGCCTACTCAGTGAATAAGATCATCCACTATCCTTTTGTGACCCCAGAAGACCCACCAAAGCCCAGGTCTGCGCACCTAGAGAGCGACCTGCCTGACACAGGAGGGGTGACCCCGGCAATTTTCTGGATCCTCGCCCCAAAACCAGCCAAGATAGGGGGAATTTTCATTACTTGCTCTGCATCTTAGTTCGGTTTGTGCTCCCCTGAAGAAGGAGCCAACAGAGGGGAACCACAGGAGCTGCAGCAAAAAGGAAGTGAACCCAGCAGCTAGATCCAGGATAGACATATCTGGATAATTTCAAACTTAATAGAATGGCACCTGAATCTCATAACAAGATAAGGTCATAGCTGCACGAAAGCTCTACACCACAGGTCAAAGGTCAGTGCTATACAAAATGACAAAGACAAGGGGAAAAACACAATCCCAGATCTCGAGTCCACAAGTAAGGGCAGAGGACACTAGCTCAGCAGCAATGAATGAATTAACAGATACAGCACCAAAGGAACAACAACAGAAAGCTATAGAGGAAATAAAACGAGAAGTAATTCCCTAAATTAAAAAAGAAATATCTGCATACATAGTATCACAAATAAAGAATGAATTCCAGAAACACAGGGTGGAAAAACAGTGCTCACCCAGAACAAGTGCAGAGAGCACTATTCCAACTGAAATGTATGAATTAACAGCATCAGAAGCAAAGAAACAACAGCAGAAAGATCATGAGGAACTCAAAGCAGAAATAAGTTCTGAAATCAAAAAAGTATTATTTGCCAAAAAAAAATTCTTGGAAATCATAGCATCTGAAATACACAAACAAAGTCCAGAAATATACAGAGGAAACCCAACTTGGAAGAAACACTGCAGGAAAAGAATTATAACTACCTGTAAAGAAGACATGGATAAAAAAATTGAGGAGATCAGAAATATGATGGATTCCTTGAATGAGTAATACAGAAAAGAAACAAAACACAAGAAACACCGTCAAAGAGATAGAGAAGAACTAAAAATATCAAACACGAGTCTACAAAACTGTTTGAATGGAAGTGAAGACAGAGTTTCAGATCTCAAAGATGCTGGAGCAGCTAGTGAAAAGGTGAGAAAGGATCTCTTAAAAACAACGAGAATGCAGGAAAAAAATAATCCATCACCTGCAAGATGACACCAGATTGAACAATGTGAGAATAATTGGTGTCAACGAGAATGAAGAAGTCAATAAAATGACATAAAAAGAATTTGGGGGGAAATAATTGCAGAAAACCTCCCAAATATGAGGAAACAATCCAACATTCAGGTCACCAAAGCATACAGAACACCAAATAACCTCAACCCAAGTAGAAACACACCGAGACATTTAATAGTTAAGATCGCAGAAATCCAACACAAAAATAATATACTGAAAGCTGCTACAGAGAAGCAGCAGCTCAGATTCAAAGGAAAACCCATCAGAATTACAGCCGACTTCTCTACACAAACAATGAAGGCAAGGAGAGCATGGAGCAGAGTTCTTCAAGTCCTACACAAAAACAAATTCCAGACCAGACTATTATACCCTGCAAAACTCTCTTTCAAGTTTGATGGAGAAGTGAAATGCTTCCACGACAAAGACCAACTAAAGAATTTCATGATGAAAAAGCCATCCCTCCACAGGCTGCTGAAAGATGTTCTAGAGAGAGACCACAATGACCAGAACTCCGTGAATGAGAATGGAAGGAACCCACTAAACAGGACAGACAATTGAACACAGGTTACAAAAGAGTAAACACCAGGTAAATATCATGACAAACATAAGTCAGCACGTTTCAATCATAATCATCACTGTAAACGGACTCAATTCTCCAATTAAGAGAAATAGACTGGCACAGTGGATTAGGAAACAAAATCCAACAATATGCTGTATATAAGAAACACACTTAACTCAAAAGGACATTCATAGGCTCAAAGTCAAAAGATGGAAAACAATACTACGTGGCCCAGCACTTCAGAAAAAAGCATGAGTAGCAATTCCATTCTCAGACAGTCTCAACTTCAAACTAAGAAGGAACAAACAGCACAACGAAGGCCACTATATATTGGTCAGGGGAAAAATTCAAGAGCAAGAGGTAACACTCAAAAATATCTATGCACCAAACACAGGAGCACCCAACTATGTAAGACAAATCTTAATGGACATGAAAAACCAATATCTAAGACTGCAGTCTTAACAGGAGACCTTAACACCCCCTTATTTCAAAAAGATAGATCAATCAGACAAAAAATTAGCAAGGAAGTAGCAGAACTGAACCAGAGCTTGGAACAAATGACCTGGTGGACATATACAGAGTGCTGCACCCAACCACAGCTGAATACACATTGTTTTTCAGCTGAACACGGGTCATTTTCCAAAATAGACCACCATTTTCCAAAATGACCAGAGGGCATGCTTAAGTATATGCAAGAAAACAGAAATTTTCCTATGCATATTATCTGACCACAGTGCAATTAAATGGCACTGAAGGACAAAAGAAACCAGAAAAAACCGCTAAATTCATGGAAATTAAAGAACACCCTACTCAGCAATCAATGGGTCACAGAAGAAATTAAACAAGAAACTCAACAATATCTACAATTCAATGAAAATTCAAGCATAACTTACTGGAATTCATAGGATGCAATGAAAGGAGTTCTTGGAGGGAAAATCATAGCTATGAACTCACACATTAGGAAAACAGAAGAGGAACAAATAAACACAATAATGTTGCACCACCAGCATCTAGAAAAAGAAGAGCAAATGAAACCCAGAGCACAAAGACAGGAAGAAATCATAAAGATTAGAGCAGAAATTAATACAATTGAGATGAAAAAACAGTTCAAAGAATCCACAAATCAAAAAGTTGGATCTTTGAAAAACTAAATAAAGTTGATAAGCCTCTAGCAAACCTCACCAAAAAGAGGAAAGAAAAAATTCAACTATATGCAATAAGGAATGAAAGGGGTGAAATCACCACAGACTCAGAGGAAATTCAGAAGTTTATCAATAGTTACTTCTAGAATCCTTATGCTCACAGAATAGAAGACATAGAAGAAATGGACAGATTCCTTGAAAGGGACAAATTACCAAAACTGAACCAAGAAGATATAACAACTCTCAATAAGCCAATAACAGCCAACGAAATATGAAATATAACAAAAAGTCTACTGACAAAGAAAAGCCCACATCCTCATGAATTCTACAAAAATTTTATGGAAGACATAATCCCTAAAATCCTAAAACTCTTCAAAGAAATTGGAAAGGAAGCACTCCTCCCAAAATGACTTCTGGAGGCAAGTATTATACTGATTCCAAAACCAGGGAAAGACACAACCAACTACAGGCCAATATACCTCATGAACATAGATGCAAAAATACTCAATAAAATCCTAGCAAATAGAATACAGCAAATCATCAAGAAGATCATACACCATGACCAGGTAGGATTCATCCCAGGGATGCAAGGGTTGTTCAACATTCGAAAATCTATAAATGTAATCCACTATATTAATAGACTGAAATCTAAAAACCACATGATCATCTCAATTGATGCAGAGAAAGCTTTTGACAAAGTCCAACACTCATTCATAATCAAAGTCCTACAGAAAGTTAGAATAGATGGACTATATCTTAACTTAATAAAAGCCATCTATGACGACCGAAAAGCTAAAATAATCCTAAATGGGGAAAAACTGAAATCTTTTACTCTTAAATCAGGTACAAGACAAGGATGTCCTCTATCACCCCTCCTATTCAATACAGTCTTGGAATCCTTAGCAACAGCTGTTAGAAAAGAGAGAGAAATAAAAGGAATAAGAATAGGCAAAGAAGAAGTTAAATTATCACTATTTGCAGATGACATGATACTTTACTTGGAAGACCCCAAAAATTCCACGAAGAAACTACTAGACCTGGTATGGAAATTCATAGCATAGCAAGATACAAAGTCAATATCATTCCTGTACATAGATAACAAACACAGCGAAAGGGAAACAAAAGAAACAGTAACTTTTAAAATAGCACCATGGAAAATGAAATACCTTGGAATTCACTTAACCAAGGAAGTCAAAGATCTTTTCACAGAAAATTACAACACCTTAAAAATAGAGATTATAGAGGATTTTAGAAAATGGAAATATATTCCATGCTCCTGGATAGGAAGAACCAACATCATGAAGATGGACATAGTCCCAAAAGTGCTGTACAGATTTAATGCAATCCCTATCAAACTGCCACCACCATATCTCCCAGACCCAGAGAAATCATTCATAAAATTTATTTGTAATCACAAATGGCCTAGAATAGCAAGTAAACCTTGGCCAATAAAGACAAGCCAGGAGGCATCACAATTCCTGACTTGTAATTATACTGCAAAACCACTGTGATAAAATCAACATGGTATTGGCAACAAAATAGACCTGAGGATCAGTGGAATAGATTAGAAGACGCAGAAGCATCTACGAAAACACTCAGCCATCTTATCTTCGACAAAGAGGCTACACAAGCTCACTGGAAGAAAGATAGCCTCTTTAACAAATGGTGCTGGAAAACATGGCTTTCTACATGCCGAAAACTAAAACTTGACCCAGCTCTATTACCATGCTCTAAACTAAAGTGAAAATTGATTAAAGATCTAAACATTAAACAGAAACACTCAATCTCCTGAAAGAGAAAGTAGGAGGAACTCTTGAAGACATAGGGGTAGGTAAAGAGTTCATGAACAAACATATATTTGCACGGGAAACACTTGAAAGAATCAAAAACTGGGATTGACTCTTCTGGAGGAGTTTCTGCACATCAAAAGAAATTGTCAATAGAGTGAAAAGACGACTCACAAATTTTGAAAAAATCCCAACTATTAAGCAATCAGACAAAGTTCTGATGTCTAGAATATATAAAGAACTAAGATATAACAGGGCCCTCACATTAAAAAACCCAATTCAGAAATGGGCATCTGAGATGAATACACACTTCCAGAGGACGAAATTAAAGAAGCAAATAAATATATGAAAAAATGCTCCTCGTCACTAGCCATCTGTGAAATGCAAATAAAAAAACACTGAGATACCATCTCACTCCAGAAAGAATGGCTATCATAACGAAATCTACCAACAACAAATGTTGGAGCGGTTGTGGGGAAAAGGGAACACTTCTCCACTGCTGGTGGGTATATAGACTGGTACAACCATTGTGGAGATCAGTACAGAGACTCCTCCAAAGAGTAGGACTGGAAATCCCATTCAAGCCAGCTATCCCCCTACTGGAAATTTCCCAGAGGAGTTGAAAACCTTATATCATAGTGATATATGTGTACCTATATTTATAGCAGCACAATTTGTGATAGCAAAATCTTGGAATCAACCAACATGTCCGTCACATGGGAAATGGTTGAAAAAGATGTGCTATTTCTATGTAATGGAGTATTACACAGCTATAAAGAATGATAAACTTGAAGTGTTTATATTGAAGCAAATGCCATTTGAACATATACTTGTAAGTGAAATAAACCAGACACACATGTGCAGATATCGACAGTCTCCCTAGTATAATAAGTCAAAAGAAGAAATACAAATAGAAATGCACAACAGCAACTAAAAAGAATTGAGTCAGATAGTTAGGGGAAACTAGAGGGCATATGCTGCAGGGTACTAATCAGCTTTTCTCCTGGATGTTTAACAACCTAAGTTTTCAGATCAAAAATTGGAGCAATGGAAGGGCTGCAAGGTCAGCCTACATTTTGGCCCTAGCCTTTCAAGGTCAGCGAAGACTCAGGACATAGGAGAACCTGTACTGCAACATCGTGATGATATATAGTGTGCCTGGAGAGAGTCACATGGAGAGAGATCTTCTTCTCAGGCTCTCACAGAGAGCAATCTGGTCAAGCATTGGCTGTGACTCATCCGTATGGATGACACAGACAAAGGATCTACAGAGTAAGGTTCAGGATTACAAGACAAACCCTAAGGGGACTTCACTGACCTCATCGGAAACAAAAGCTACATCTTTTGGTATATAGGTCTTGCTCTATCTCAGTCTTATCCATCCAGCAGAAAAGTATAAAAATGAGGTATATAATGTGGGGCCATAATAACAAGTTGAGCTGTAAATGGCTACAGTCAAAAACTTCTTCAGATAACTCACTGTTATTTTGGAATGCTTGACTGTGTTGGATTGTGTCGCTGAGTTCAGGCACCTCTATTGGTTTAATGACAATGGAGTGTTCATCTTTGACACTTCTAGACAAACAAAAAGGGTATACAAAAGAAGAGTCATGATGTGCGTGTATAAACAGTACAGGTAGGATAAATATGCCGTGCTTCTGTATAATTCTGTGAGAAGCAAGATTTGCACTAATAGTGCTTGGACAAGATATTATTCCGACTTCTAGTAGTGTGGACAAACACTAGGAAAATAAAAGTTAGAAGGTATTAATTATTGAATCTGTGATATAATTCAGCTATAAAAAGTAAGATAAGTGTATAGCTACACTCTCTTAATTCAGTGATTATAGACATCTCCTACAATAATGTATGTAAGTATAATGTCATGTATGTACCTTGTACGATATCAAAACATTACATAAACAGTTTTCAGTGTATTAATTTATTGAATCTGTCCTGTTAATTTGTCTTGAAACTGTCTCATTGCTATTCTTCAATAAAAAAAAAAAACATAAAAATAAAAAAAAAGTGGCATCAATACGTAGACAGATAGATAGACACAGACAGACAGGACAGATTAATAGATGATAGATGATAGATAGATAGATAGATAGATAGATGATAGATAGATAGATAGATAGATAGATGATAGAAAGACAGACAGATAGATGAAATATTAAGTACTGTTCCCTGTATACTTAGTGTTTTTATAGTTTATGTAAAATTCTGTTATCTCACAGGAATGTATGTCAAAAGTCCAATGGGCATGAAGAATTTCTCTGCTTTAAGCCTCACACAGCCTAAATCCACCGTCTGCTGGTACAAGGGGACACGGAAACAATCTATGTAAGGTGACATTAATGTTCCTGGCAGAATGAAGTTCCATGTAGTCATGAGGCTGAAGGTGCCTTTCTCCTGCCAGAGCACCCAGGCACTGCTCCCCACTTTCAGGTGGTGTATGCTTTCCTTGACTTTGGTCCACTTTCTTTATCTTTCAAGCCAACAGTGGTGAAACTAGTCCTCAGTACCTCCTGTCTCTACTAATTCTTAGAGCTCCTCATCTCTGGTATCCCCCTCACTTACTCTTTCCCTTCCTCTTCTGATTTTCAAGGTTCACAAAATCACATTGTTCCTACCAAGGTAACCCCCTACCCAATAACCAGTTGATATCATATCTAATGATCAATTGACAAGTACCTTTTTTCATGCAGTGAAACATTGACAGGGCTAACACAAGCAGGCAAAGTTCACAGTAAACCAAACTCTACCGAACATGAGCCCTATATATTACTCCTGGAAAGCTCTGGGTCTTGTGTCATGAACAGTGACTTGCCCATAAGAGATAACGTTTGATAAGCTCAGTAGGAAAAGGAAAATCACCCTAAAAGTATAGGCTCGGGCCTTGCATTGTTCTAACGCTCTCTAAGCATCAGAACCTGGGTCACAGGTGCAAGGTCCTCCCCTGAAAGAGAGGATACAGAACCCAAATTATTAAGATTGCAAAATACACATCCTTTCCTTTTGCTCCACTATTTTGCATGTGAAAAGCCTGTAAAAAGAAACTAAGTCATTGCCCAAGGTCCTCAAATCAATACTGGCAGGACAATATTTTTTCCGGCATTACTGGAGACCAATAACAACACTTTTATATTGAGCTCAGTCCCCACCCTTTCTAAGTTTTGAGGCAGGGACTAAGTCAATAATTTCTAGTCCAGGCTGGACTGGAAATTGTGTTCTTCCTGCTTCAACCTCCCAGAGCACTGACTCTACAGACATGAGCCGCTACACCTGACAATGACTTACTTATCTATCCACTAACACTTACTAAGCTCCAGCATGCTTAGTGCACTTGGTAAACACGTATGAAATAAGTGTTGTCCCTCTCCCTTACAGAGATTTCTGTCTGCTTATCTAGGACACATATGTGGTAAATGTTTGCATGCTTGATGCTGGTTCATTGGGATCTCCCACACACCTATACACAGAAATCTGATCTGAAACACTTGTTTTTGCTGAAAGGCAGCTGTGAAGCTGGCGAGACATGGTTCAAATCAAAGATGCATTTCTCTAGGCCAGTCACTTAGTAGCAGTTCTTACCTAATAAGGTTGCTGTGGGCAGGGATGACTTGAGACACGCAAATCTCTTAAAACTGGCTCATAACAAATGCTTGATAAGAGATAGCGGTCATCATTATGATTGCTTAAGCTCTTTGAACCTCAAATGTGTTATTTACCCAATAGGGAAAATAATCATCAACGCATAATGTGATTTAAGGATTAAATGAGATTGTATATGTGTATATACCTGCATAGCTCTCAATGGCATGCAGTTTTCACATGTCTCCTTAGCAGTCTCCCAAACAGACTTACTAACTACAAACATAAATAATTAATATAGTTTATATATCAATAAAACAATCTGGGAGGGTTCTTGGTAGAAGTACATGTAGGAGGAGTTATGGTCTTAGGATTCGTAAGTGGATCTGAAATTAGGCAAGAGATTTGGCCTTTCTTTATCCTTAGTTTCCTCATCCGTGAATAATACTTTGCAAAGATGTAAGGTCTAGAACTCAGAACTCTTCCATGGCTTTAGAAATGAAATTAAAAAAATAGCATGTTTCTGCCTACTGAATCTTTAAATTAGCCATAGAGTTGGACCATTCTCTAGGAGAATAATCTACAAAATGAGCTAGATTTACAAATCTCAGCCTGAATCTTTGAAAATCAAGCTCAGAGACCACCTAACTTCTCTTCTGCTGATGTAGCTGCCTTCCCCAAGAAGGTCTTAGGTAAACAAAAGGATCAGATAAGAAACTTGAGAAACTGAAGACCAGGTGAGATCCAGAGGCACCTGAACCAATGATAGAGAGCCAGACCAAGTGAGGCTGGTTCTTTCTTGCCCAGAGCAGCCACACAGGTAGAAATAGCACAAGGAGAACACACAACAAAGACCAAGAGCTCCAAGACAGTGGAGATGGCAGGAGAAAGGTGGCTTCTACAAATATTCTGCACTTCTCACTGCCGAAGCACCCAGCCTGGAACTAGGGCCCTCACACTAGTATCCGACAGGGTATTGTGTTGAGGAAGGAATGGAGACACTTGCCAGGGAGGGGTTCAGCAAGAAAACAATCCAGAATCAAGCATGTGGCCTGGATAGGAAGGGAGGGCATATCTGGCAGAGAGAAGCCAGCATGCCAAAGTAGGACTATGTCCTTACTTGCCTCAGTTTTCTTCTTAGAAACAGAGTCAACTATATCATCTCAAATAATAAATTTCCTGTCAGGATGCACATTCAACAAAAGGAATAAGATTGCAAAAGAAATCAACTGATCAAAACTCCCAGGCACGGCTACTCTTGAGACTTTCCTTTTCCGTCTCTGTTCTGTTCGTGTCTTCTTGTTCCTCATCTCGTATGGACTGGCTTGTTCTACACATTTTCCAGGTAAGATGGGGAAAGGAGAAAATCTAGCTGTTCCAGCAGGTTTTCTTTGCCCTTTCTTTCCACCTTCCTGATGGCTCAGTAGTCACCCTATGAACTGGCTGCCCTAGAGTCAAATAGTCCCCAGGAACCTACTAAGTAGCAACTCTATTCCAGGGACTATCTCTGGCCATTTGTGGGGCAGGAGCTGTTTTCTTTTCTGGTGGGAGATGAATTAGAGGTCACTGGGATATGAATTGAGTTTCTAGGATGAACACAACTAATGAATTTCTACTTTTCTCCAATAGAAAAATGACATTTGCTAAGTATACAATGGACCAGTGCCTACCAAGACCTAGTTCTTCAGGATGAGTCCTTTCCTGTCCTTCAGAAGCCAATAATATCTCACTGAGAAGCAGTACCCAGGAGCATGGTGGAAGGAAAAGCCAAGGAGGAAGAAGACAGTAAACCTTAGGGAGACACAATGGGTCTGAGAGATAGAGCTCTGGCAATTGCCTTGGAGGGCTTCTGCCAGGACTCTAGGTTGTCATGGATGTGGTCACTGATGTCAGTCTGTGTTCTCTGAGGCAATCTTTCCTGACCTCACCTCAGCTGACCACACAAACACACAATGCACACACCTATGGGTTCTTACTGAGACTCAAACCAGGAGTCTCTCCCTATCTCTGCACTATGACCTTGAGCGAGCCACTGAAACCCCTCTGAGCCTCAGTGCCCTCATCTTCAACATCATGCTGCAAAGGTCTGCCTCATACAGGCTTACACTTGATGACTACATTTTCACTCTTTCCATTACTCTTCTTCTTTTTTTTTTTTTTTTTTTTTTTTTTTTTTGCGGAACCGGGGATTGAACTCAGGCCCTTGCGCTTGCCAGGGAAGCACTTATTCTACTGAACCATCTCCCCGGCCCTACTTTCCATTACTCTTAACATATTATTAATCAGTATTGGGCTCATAAAAGTAGAGCATTTTGTTCTGCAATGGGGAAAAGATGGAGATATAGAGCATAGAGAAGGAAGAACTTTATAGGACATTGTATCTAGAGCAGCAATGTGAAGGTGGAAGAGGGACAGCTTGAAGTCATAGGCCTTAGCCCATTTCATATATAAGCCCACTGGGGCTGCCTAAGGCCCTGGAATAAAAGAATCAAGTTACAATGGCAGAGTCTTGGCCAGACTTGTTTCACAGAGGTTTTGGCTACAGGAACTTGGGGTAGGAAAGTGCATCACCAACACACCAGTTGAGAAGCTTTTCAGGATTCTGTAAAGTTGCTGAGACCATTAAAGCCCAAAGATAGCACTGAAGGGAGAGAGCTTGCCTTTCTCTTTGTGTGTGCTCTACCACCAGATCAAATGGCTGGGAACTCAGAGCAGCATCAGGGCATCCAAAGAGAAATGCATGCTTCCTGGTAAGTGTATAACTAGGCATAATCTTTTGTTTTTAAGCCCAAGCTCATATCACATATGGAATACAGACGAAAACAGAAGCTGAAAATGGAGTCACCATATTGCCAAGATTTTTTTTTCCCCCAGGAACTAATTTGGAGAAAAGCTGCATCTTTCATGTAGAGAAAACAGCAGTACTTTTGAATAATTCAGGGTAGGAGAGATGACCATTTGGCTAATCTGGATATGTGGTTGCAGCAGAAAGCTTTATCTGAAAAAATCAGAATGACTGGACCTTATGGACACCCCAAGAAAGGAAAGGGACCATACAGATTATTTGCTAGTATTCCCAGGGGGGCTGAATTCATGTGGGCCTGCAAATGATGACCTCACAGACTTTATACACAACTTTTCATTCAGGGATTTCTGAAGTTCAGCTGTATAGGGCTCACTCAGACTGATCAAATAACCAGCTGCATTTGGGCTGTGACCACTTTAAGGTAATAACTCAGAGGTCCCAGAACAAGGAAGCTGGGGTAGAGATTGTAAGGTGTCTTGTGTGTCTGTAGTGGCCTGAGGTTATCATGCAGCCCTTGCTGACAAGATGCAGCTCAGAGTGGGGGAGCTAAGAAAGCTTGAGAAGAAGGGTGGTTTCCATTCCATTTGGAAGCCAGTTGCTTGCCCCGCCTGTTCTGAAATCTTACTTTCAGCACCTAATTCCTTCCTTGTTCTATATTTGCAAGTTTATCCTCCCTAAAGCCTCTGTGAAGACTTAAGATATGTGTGACAAACATCATTCTCCAAAAAGGAGAATCATAATAGAGTCGGAGCTCAGTTTCTGCTCTGTGCACAGCTGTGCTATTAATTTTGGCATTTCAGTTTTATTCATGAACCACTTAACACCCCACATGGCAAGATGTTTTGGATAACTATAATGAAATTCATATAAAGAAAACAACTTAAATATCAATCTAATTCATATACATTAATTTAGCTCCAATATAATTTTGTTTCCTCCATTTGGTATTACTGCTTGAATTATTATATTTTTAGTAAAATAAATTTCTTATCCTTACCTCACAGTACAGTAAGTGGACAAGATGTGATCATCAAGAACTTGCATTTCCATCAAAGGAAAATTCTAGAAGCTGCTGGTTAATCAACTAGTTCTAAGTGAATGGATTATTCAGTGAAGGAAAATTGTCATATGAAGAGATTGTGTATAATATGAGTTTAAGTTTGCATTGTCTCAGTGTGTTAACCATGTTGGTCTCTGGCTGAATGCAACACGACGTTTGTAGATCTACTAAATAAGATATAAATATAAGGAAAAAAAAGAACCAATGCATTTGTATCTAGTATGTGCAAGGATGTGTGTGAAATACTTCCAATACATCATTTGATTTGTAGTTATGCCTCAAGTCTACCTCCATCCTTCCTCATTTATACAACTGGCCATAATACCAGCACTTATGCCTCAAGACAATAAGATAATGTAAGAAAAATGGAAAGAAAGCTAAAAAATCTTAGCTGGTTTTCTTTCCCTGTTGCTGCTGCAAGAATTGATGCAGTTAATCTGCCCAATAATCAGACGTGGTAGGTTCCACATGACTTGCACCCAATTAAACAGCCAGAAAGCAACAAGCCCTGGGCGCACCCTGAGCTCTCCTGACACCATACTCTGCTGTTTTTGCTAATATTTGTAAGGATGTACAATAACATTGTCCTTCTGAAGGACAAAAATATTTTACAAAAACATACCTTTGGAAAGAATGAAAACTAGATGGTGATGAACGTGGATGCTTTTGAGTGAAAATTTTTCAAAAGTGTGCTTTAAGAATCCAAGCATCTTCACCTGCTACTAGCTGTGAGACCTTAGACACATTCTTCAATCACTATGACCCATATTTATGTTATCTGGAAAAATTTAGGCATCTATGAGCTTTAATACTGTATTGCACAAAGTAATACTAACTCTAACAAGCAAATCATAAAGCTCCATTAGCTTAGAGAACACTGATTCGTTAATTGTACAGATAAAGCAGGAGCAGAGGCAAAGTCAGTGAGAGGAAAGTATGGAGGAATTTCTCCATGGAATGCTTCAAGAATCTGTGATAGTAAGTTCTCCAATATATTGAAGTGTGATTTAAAAGCTTGTCTTAAGCCTGTTGAGAAGAGAATCCTTTCGAAGTTTTTCACTGGACAAGCCCAGAAGTGACATGTATCACTTTCTCTTCTATTGGTCAGAGGGTGGACACGTAGGTGGTGCCAAGTTCAAGGGAGGCTGTAAAATGTAGTCTAAGCAGATGCCACATAGGAAAGTAAAGTGCATCTGGAGAGGACCTCCTCACATTCTGACACAATTAGGTCATCTGCATCACTGATATGTGACACACTTCTAACTTAAATGTCACATCCCTCATAAGGTTTGCTCAAATGATTAAATGAAACAACATTCAGAAAGCATTTAACAAGATGCCTGCACACGCTGGATATGCAATAATTGATAGTTATGTCATTATCATTGAGGTGATGAGTATTATTATATCAACAGTGAGATTTATGAGCAGTGCCTTGGGGACCTGCAGATAATGTTAAACAGTCTAACAAAAACATAATATTAACTCCTCAAAAAATAGCAAAGCAAGAAGGGGATGAAATAATTGACCACATTTTTGATATGCATGACAAAGTACAACCTACAAAGAGGAAAGCAAATCAAAACAAAGCTGAAGTGCAAATTCCACTCTCTGCACCACTGCACTTTTAATGTTGGCATTTGGGAGTTATTTATAAGCCACTTATGCCACAGTGCAGAGTATTTTGAGTGATTACAATGAAATTCATATAAAGAAAACAATTTAAATACCAGGCATCTAATTCATATAGATTAATGATTAAATTTTTCTAAAATTTGATTTAAATAAAAGATCAATTTAGATCAAGGAAGTTTAGTGAACCTCAGATTGAATAAATATATGCAAAACCCTGATAGAATCAATATAAAGACACCGTACCCTGGACAACAAAATGAGACTATTGAGAATTTTGAAAATAAAGATAAAATTTGAAATTCTAATCAAGGAGATTATGATAAAATGATTGCTGACTTCTCATCTTAAATATCAAAGAACACAGACAATGGAAGCCCTTCCTGAGGTGGTAGAAGTAAGTAAACAGACAGCAACCAAGAATAGCAATGGCTAGTAAAATTCTGGCCCTAAAACAGAGATGATTTCAGGTAAGCCACAGCTGAAAGACTTCGTTGCCAGTAGAAATTTGTTGTAAGAAAAGCAAAAGGATGTTCTTCCAGTTGCAAAGACATTATTATAGCATTGGCAGTTCAGGTATGCAGGAAGTATTAAAGAATATGAGAAGCAGAAAACAGGGGTTAAATAAAAAGAATATGTTGTGAAGTTTTTGTTCTGTTTTGTTGTTTATTTTCTGTTGCTAATATTAAAATCAGGTCCTTGGACATGCTAAGCACACTCTACAACACTGAGCTGCACCTCCAGACTCAATAAATGGTTTGCCTTTTCATTTTTTCCTCTAAACACTTATTTTAAAACATTTGATTGAAGCAAAAATCTGACTTTAAATTCATTTTAGTAATGTTTATCATTACATTTTTAAAATATTATTCAAAGCATAATATTTGTAGAAGCAAAAGATACGACAATGATAGTACAAAGGGAGAGAGATTAAATATATTAGTTTCAAAATAGAAAATGCAAAGTAAGAAATTTGAAGAAGAAAGTTACACAGTGAAGACTCCAAACAGACTGAAAAATTAGAAGCAGCAAGTACAAGAATATAATTAAGAGGTAAGAGGGCCATGCAAAAAACAAAATGGAATTTTTATTCTAAAAATAATTCAATGACCCAAAAAGAAAACCAAAATTAGCATAAGGAGGAAAAACCCAGAGGAAGTAAATCAGTAATAAAGAGAAAAATAACTGAAAGGCCTTAATAATATGTTAAACGTAAATTAACTTAGCTCTCCGAGACACTTGGAGAAGAGCCAGATCCAGTGAATAGAGTGAGTGAGGAGACACCTTACGTTTTCAGGCGCCTCTTCTCTGTTGAGTGACCAGCAGTAGCAGCATTCACTATGTTATTAGTCACACCTTGTACAGGCACAAAGGAAGACTCCAGAACTCCTCCAGAAAGTGGCAAGAATGATGGGATAAGTGTGTCCATTGTGGAGGGAAGCCTTCTGGAGAGGATTCCCAACAGTGTATATTTTACCAAAATAAAATTTTTAAAATTTAATCACCCAGTATATATTTTGATCACACCTTGAAGGCAAAAGCTTTACTCTTTATAATCTCCAATACCCCTGATCTCTATAGCTCTCTATTCAATTTTAACAGCACCAATAAAGAACTGATTTAGCCCACCTCGCTGAGATGTTGTCCTTGGTCTGATCAACTGGAGCTAAGATTGCATGCATATGGCAGAATCCCAGTATTAGACATCTCACATATACACACACACACTTGAGAGTAAAGGGAAATCACTTCTAGAGGAAGGGGAATTGTGGAAAACTCTTTGGAAAGGAACTGCAAAAGGAGCTATTGAGAGAACCTCTGAACATGGCTCTCTAATCCTTAGTTTTCACATCTATAAACACACCATAATAATGTGGCCTTCTTCTTAAGGTCATCATGAGAATGAAATGAACAGTGCCTATGAGCAACAGATATGTGATGATGTCCACGTGAGACAAAGTCTTCCCAACCCCACTTAGAGACCTCTCCTTCCTACAGTTTGAATGGGACCCATATTGGTTTGTGTGTTAGAAGCTTAGTCCAAAAGGTGGTGTTGGTGTAGAACTTTCTTTTTTTTTTTTTTTTTTTTTTTTGAGGTACTAGGGATTAAACTCAGGATTCTGCACTTGTAGGCAAGCACTTATTGGTGTAGAACTCTTAAGTGGTAGAGCCTAGTGTGGCCCTTGAGCTGATTGTGGGTTGCACTCAGACGGAACCTTGAGCCCCATCTCTCTTTGGGCCTCCTGCCTAGCAATGCATTCTTTTGCTCCTGCACACACCCCAGCCATTGTATGCCATTTCACTAGAGAGGTCCCCACCAAAGTTCAGCTGATGCTCTCTGTTACTGTGCCCTTAAGCCCCCAGAAATTTGAGTTAAATATAGCAAATCTCTTTTATTTATAAGGTTAGCCCACCTCAGGTATTCTCCTATAGCAACAGAAACCTTGCTGTCCACTGGGAAAATGAGGGAACATGATTCATATCCATACCTCTCAAGCGCAGAAACTATGTTCTCCCCAGTCTGCCAGACACCACACCAGACCATCTGCCGAGTATCTTCCATGTGCTGGAGGAATGCTGCTCTCCGTCATATCATCATGTTTACGTTGCAACAACTTTTTAAGAGAGGTGCATCCATTTTACATAACAAAAAAGCCAGAGTTGAAAGAGCAAAAATGTGATAGGCTCACGTGACTAGAACACAACAGAACAAGGATCCAGCTCTTGCCTTCTGCAGAGAAGGAAAGGATCTGTGCTCACAAGGCAGGTCCTCCACTGCCACGCCAGCAAGCCACACATCTAACTCAGAGGACAGCGACCACCAGGTTGAGTGGATCAAAATTCTACCTTGCATTATTCTGACAGGCTCTGTTGCTCAGGATTTTGCCTTGCTCCTGGTCTCCCTGCAGCAGCACTGTATTATTCTGCCTTGCTATTTTTAGATCACCTGAAATATGTGTGAGGAAAGTTCACACGTTCCTGTTGCAAAGTATTGGAGGAGTAATTATTTTTTTTCAAGGCTGGAGAAAATTCAAAAAGCAAAGGAAAAATACAATAGATGAGAAACAATACAGTGCATAAGGTGCTTGAAGCCTGTTTATAGATCAGTATTTTTCTCTTTCCTCTTCTTTTTGTAACGTTAATATCTGTAACTGACTGTTCATTAAAGGTATTTGGCAAATGGTAATACTTAAATAATGGCCTTTAGGCAACGTGCTATTTTATAAATATTATACATTTCTTTTCTGCCCTCTCCTTTTCATGGTTAAAAGAAAGGAAGATTCAGCATCGTAGCTTGAGCAAATAATAAAGAGCCCAGTAGCATTTCCTCAACAGTTAGCTTCTATTGTGCTGAGCAATCTTCTCTTCAGGTAGTAAAATGCAACTGGCAGTTGTAAAATAATTGTCCCAAAATAACAATAACTACACCATTGTATATCAAAGACCTCATCGGTTAGGAATGAAATAATGACCCAAGCTCATAAATACTAAAAAGACCAAGTACAAAAGCGTAACTTCGAATCTAAATATCATTTGCTGATACCTTGCCAGGTACCATAATAAAATGAAAAAGAAACCACGCAGCACGGCGCGCATATTTTCTTTCAAAACAAAAGATAGCTTAGGTTCACACTAAGCTCACAGAATGCCATGGGTCATCAGCGGTTCAGTACTAAGCCCAAGACTCAACCTCAGCCATGATTTGGAACTGGAGTTCACACAAAGGCTCATAAGTTGGAGGCTCGGGCTCTAGCATGGAGTGATGGAAAGCAGTGGAATTTTTAGGAATTGGGTCTTGTGCAAGGAAATTTACCTTGGGGCATGTGTTTAAAGGGGACATTGGGACTCCTTCCACTTCCTGCCTCTCTTTTTGCTTTCTGGTTGCTATGCTGTAGATGGCATGCACTGCAGCTTGCACCTACCATGGTGGACTGCATTGCCACAGTACACTGAAAACAACATGCCAGCCAGCTATTGACTGAAAACTCTGGGGCTGTGAACCAAAACAACCTCTTCCTTTCAGAATGATTGTCTTAGGTAAATTCTAGGTGCTGCCTGGGTCCTTGTCTCTTTACCTACAAATGACCTCTTCCATTCCTTAGAAAGCACCAAAATTACAAACGCTAACGGAAGCTGATCATCTATAGGAGAAGTGAGAAAGTTGAAGCTAAAAGACAAGGATCTCTCCGTACAAGCAGACAGAGTCCAGAGAAAATGAGATTCCAGATAAATGCAAGCACAGGTACCCCAGGAAATAAGTCCTGGCCTCTGAGGACTGATCTTACTAAAAGCATGAAATACAAAGGCATTTTTGCTTGTTCATTTGGTGTTTGGGTTTTTGTTTTGTTTTTCTTTTTGTTTATTTGCTTGCTTTTTGAGACAGGGTCTCACCATGTTTTTCAGGCTGATATTGAACTCACGTATGTAGCCTCAGCTGGTGTTAAACTCATGATGATCCTCCTGCCTCAGCCTACCAAGTGCTTGGATTCCAAGTATGCCTCAACACATCCTATACAAAAGCTTGCCTTGGGATGTCACCTGAAAGTGGAATATGAGGAGCTGATATTTTTTTTAAAGAAAGAATTGTCCAAAGGACATTAAAGGGAAGTGGTAGAGTCAGGAGAAAAGTACAGAAAAAAATTGAAAAGATCATTTTTAGCTTTCCTTCTAATTCACTTTTTACAAAGGGTAAAAGTATATTTTATACCATTCAATTAAAATTATATAACTTCCCTGCACAGAATCTTTTAATAGCTACCTACTGCCCCTGATATTAAAAAAAATAAAATAAACATTAAAGTCCATTATGATACTATACTTACTCATCACTAATTTTAAAATTCAACAAGTCCTGAAATCCATAGTTTCATTATTCACATTTAGCAGCAAAACTTGATCTAAACTAACCTAAGTCTTTTCTGCCTTGTCTTTGTTCAGTGAGACTATTTGGTGTCAGAAATATTAACAGGATTACCACAAGGTGCTGCCCCAGCCTCCTCTGAGAATGGTATAAGATTTTAAGTATTAGATTTTGAAATCTTGAAATGTCTAACTCCAAAATCAGTCTGGATCAGAGGTTGTGGGTTTGTACTTTCTTATCCAAAAAGTCATAGCACCCAGTGGCAAGGCATAGCCAAACTCATTCATCCACCATGCTGAGTTTAAGACATACTGAGCTCTCCTCAGTGTCTTTTTCTACATCTCTGCACTCCACTCTGGATCTGCACAGGCTTTGCCCACTGCAAACATCTCTGCCCTATGTTTAATCCTGGAAAATGCCATGTACCTTTCAAATTCCATTCTAAAGTTTGCTTGCTCGACATAGCCCTCTCCAGCCCACTCTGTCCTCAGTTGTCCCCAGGGTCAGAGGCAAGGTTTGCTACTTGTTCTTTTGTGCACCACACCCTACACAGTACACAGTGTAGCATCGATCGCATTTATAATCTCCTGTTTACAAGTCAGTATTCATCCTTTGCTCTGCAGGCTTCTGACAGCAGTGTCCACCCTGCAGATGTCAAAGCTCAGCCTTTGGCAGATCTCCTGCATTAGGAGTGCTTGCAGAACCACAGTGGGCATGCAGGAAAGACTTTTCTCCTCTGTAGGCCCTCACCAGGGTGGACAAAGGCCCACTGTCCCTGTACCAAAATGGCGAATAAGTGCACAAATGAGACCATTCATCAGGAGGTATAGACAACACTCTGATACATTTAGGGTCACAACTCTGAGATTTAAACATAGCTGGCAAACTACAGATATCAGAAGTTCAGTGATGTTGACAGAGGTCTTCACAGATTACAGAGCATTTCTATTTTTCTCATTGAAATTAACTCCCACCATAACTTTAGAGAGTAATTTCTATTGTGCTCTATTAACAGATGAAAAAATTGGGGCTCAGAGAAAATAATCATTAGCAGAAAATGTTCAAAAGCTAATTTTTAAAAAGAAGTTGGGCACAAAAGCAAGTGGATGGGTGAATACTCAGATGTGAAAGAAGAGTATTCTCAAAGGACATATGCAAAAAAGGAAAGATGAATTCATCAGAATAGGCTGCAACATTAAGGGTGGGAGAGGTGATGAAGGAGATTACAATTCTATGTGTAGAAAGGTCCAGGGCTTTGACTGTGGCAGACAAAACAATGCAAGTACATTAAAAGATGGAATTAGCAAAAACAACAGCAGGCCGTGGCCAAGATCTCAGGGGAATCACACAGCTGAAGTTGGTGGGTCTTGACATGAACTTCAAAGAAAAAACCATATTTGATTATTATAGAGAATTTAGAAAAATCAGGAAAAAAAATGAAAGAAAAAATTTTACTTCACTTTGCTTGTATTGAGGATGAACCCAGTGGTGCTGCAACACACCCTCAGTTCCTTTTGTAAATTATTTTATTTTTTTATTTTTTCTGGAATTGAGGTTTCTCTAAGTTTTCCAGGTTGGACTTCAATTTGCATTCCTCTCTGCTTCTGTCTCCAGGATAGTTAGGATTTCAGGCATACACCATCCATACCCAGCTAAGAATATTTATTTATTTATCATTCATGTATTTATTTATTTATCATGTATTTGCACAGGGTCTCACTGTGCAGCTCAGCCTCCTAGTGATCTTTCTGCTTTTAGCCTCTGCAGCACAGGGATTACAGGCACGGGCCACCACACCTGGTCTTGGTGGCTATCTCAGCACCCCTGGGAGGTCGGGGCCAGCATGGCACGTGGTACTAGGGATCAAACCCCGGTCACTGTGCTTGCTTAAGCATGTGCCTAGTCCACTGAGCTGTCTTGCTGGCCCTAAGAACATTCTTTTAAGCCTTTCTAAAGTCACATCACATAGGCTCAGCTTTCTAAGGACTTTCATGCACATTTTTTGTTTTGAATGTATTTCTAAAAACATTAATGTTATCCTGCTCATACTGCTTTCATTCTGATCACTGAGAGTGATCCTTTTGTTGTACCTTCATCAACATTACATATTATTATTATTTTTAAATATCAGATAAATGCATGGGAAATTTTTGAGGAGAGGAAATCACACTTCAATATTACTTTGATTTACATTAATTTGGTTATTTAGGAATACTACCATTTTCCACAGTTATTTACAGTATAATATATACTGGCTATTATACATATATATGTAATATATATGCCTATTTATATAGATATATATGTTTATTTATGTCTTTTCTCCATTTATTTATAGGAGTCTTGGGATTTTGTATTATTAAACGTATATGAATTTTGTACTTAATTAAAATAATTACCCTTGCTTCAATTTCTCATCATATTTCTTCTAGTTTTTAATTGTTCTTCCCAGTGGTGAATATTTTTACTGAATAAAATTTTAAATTTTCATGTAGTCACATCTATCCATCACAACCTTAGTATTTATTCCATCAGCTCTAAGCTGAGAAAACCATCCCCTTCAAGAGGCTTGATAAACATTCACTTCTATTTTCCTCTAGAATTTTTAACAGGTTAGGTTTTTAAATTTCTAACTCTAATCCATCTGGAATTTATTTTGATGCTCCTAGTGAGGTAAGAAATGTTCAGACTTCTTTTTGAAAAAACACTTAACACATCACATATTTAGCTGATATTAGCATAAACCTTGGCAGCCAAGTGGTATCCACATCAAAGGGCACATATTTCTTAATAGTGTGTAGTATTCCCCCTCTAATAGCGCAGGCTACAGAATGCACGGGCTTGCCAGCTACCGCTCCAAGTGAGTTTATCAGCATGCCGCACACCCAACATATGGTCTCTTTTTCATTATGAAGAAAAGTAAGTAATAAATAAGAACCGGGGCTCCCACCAATCATTAGCAAATCCTCCAAAGAAAATCAAGCGCATATTGGAGTCTTGTCCCTAGTGGACTTGTGCAATTTCTCTGTCTGAATCATTTAACCAAAGAAAACTTTCCTTCCTTCCAATCAAGGTCTCTCCTTAAAAGCATGTGGTGACTCATGCAAAAGTGCGAGGGCAGAAGAAACCAGAATGCACACATTTGATTTTTCCCCCACTGGGGAGACTTGCCTGCCTTTCCCTTTCTTCCGACGCCAAGGTGACCACTCTGGCACTGCACTGAAGATTTGTGGCTTCTTGTCCTGATGGATGATAGCGTAATGGAATAGCTCTGTGCCGCCTCCTGGAAAGGCACAAGCAGGCATTGTGCTGTTGACGGCTTGCATTATAATGGAGAAATATTAGGGGGATATTTCAATAGCCACCCAGAGGAGAAACAGTAGCTATAAGAATGCCACTGACTGCTTCCAAGGAGAATAAAAGCAAAATAAAATAAGATGGGGAGGGATGTCAGATGCAGGTAGAAGTGCTGCAGGAAAAGAAAAGGTCCACTCAGAAGATATGCTAATGCAAAACTGTTTGCTAGTCTTGTTCTCTAGAAAGGACTGGTAACCATTCCCAGTATGCAAACTCTACAATCACATTACTAACTTATGAATTTGTTATATCTAGTCTGCTGTTTCAATGACTTAATTTTTTGCTAGGCCTTCTAGGTTATATCTCTAAGTGACCTACACAATCAGATACATGCTGAAGTTATTATTTCAAAGGCCAGATGTACCCAGAAGTCAAGAGCTCTAGAATATACTATAATTGCACCTATGGAAAAATGATAAAACTGTGTGTCCACCATCTATAGCTGCAAAACAAATTAACTAAGAATGTAGTGGCTGAAAGCAACAAGCTTTTATTATTTCATAGTTTGGCAGCTCAGGAATCCAGCTACGGCTTAAGCGATATCCTCTGGCTTGGATCTCTTAAAGCTATGTGAGAGAGGAATGTGTCAGACCTGTGGTCATTTGAAAGCTCTGCAGGGAAACAGTCCACCGATAAATTCATGCACAACATTCATTTCCTTATAGACTATCAGACTAAGGCCTTCCCTGGCCCTGTTTGGTATCTAAATGGCAACTCCCGGCCTGGCAGCTGGCTTCACCGAAGTGAGAAAGAAAGAAGGCCAGAGAGGAAGTACAAACAAGGCAGGAGTCATGGTCTTCAATAGCTCAGGGTGCCTTATTTAGCAAATAAAGAAATAGAACTCCCAAATCAGGCCGAGAGAAATTTACAGCTGCAAATACGTATATTAAAAAGGAAGTAATCTCAAATCAGCAAACAAACTTCATGATTTAAGGAACTAGGTCAAAATATGAGGAAATAACATAAAATTGGCAGAAGGAAGTTTAAAAAAAAGATTGGGGCAGAGGTAAATGGATTCAAGAATGGAAAAAAAATCAAAAAAAATGAAGACTTTATGCTTCAAAAAGATTAACAAAGCTAACAAACCTTTAGCTGGATTAACCAAGATTTTAGAAGATAGATGATTCAAACCAAGTGGAAAGGGAAATGTTTCTATTGATTTTCAACAAGTAAAATAGAGCATAAGTGAATACTACTACTTTATGTGAAGAATTCAGCAATCTGGGTAAAATTGGTAAGCCCCACAAATACACAAAAAAGATTGAATCTTGTGGAGAAATAAAAAATTAGAACAGGGCTGAGGAGATAGCAAGGTAGTGTAAGTGCCCGCCTGGCAAGTACAAAGAGTGGGGTTCAACCCATGGTACTGTGTGCTGTGCCATTGTGCCAGCCTGAAGCTAAGTACAATTGCACATAACTGTAATCCCAGTCCTGGGGAGGCTGAGACAGGAGAATTGCTACAAGTCTGAACTGCATAGTGAGACCCTGTACTAAATAAATATTTTATTTAAATTAGAATAGAACCATAACTAATACTGAGATTGAATTAGTAATCATTTGATTCCCAACAGAGGGAAAAAGTAGAGCTAAATTTCTTCACTAGCATATTCTAATAAACATTTAAAGAATTAACAGAAACAAAATATCATCAATCCTCCCCAAACTCTTCCAGAAAATAAAAGAATAAAAATACTCATAATCTTGATCTAGAGGACCAACATTACCCTGATATCAAAGCCAAATAAAGAAACTAGGAGGAGAAATCCTATGGACCAATATTCCTGGAGAATATTGATTTTAAAACTTTGCAGAATTCAGCAACACACTAGTGGAATTCGTCTTGGAATGCAAGAATGAGTCAGTATACAAGATTAACCAATGTGGGCCTGCCAGACATCTCAGTGGATTAAAGCACATGCTTAGGCAAACACAGGGGTCAGAGATTCAATTCCGCAGCCTGCAGTGCTGGCCACACCCCCGGGGCATGCTGAGACTGCAATTGAGTCTGGATGTGGTGGTACACACCTGTAATCCCAGCACTTGGGAGGCTGAAAAATAGGAAAGACCACTACAAGTCTGATCTGTGCAGTAAGACCCTGCAGACCCTGTACTAAATACATACAAAAAAATTAATCAGTGTATTTGACACATTAATAATACCAAGTGGAGAAAAAAGCCACTGGATCAACTCAGTAAACCCAGAAAATGCATTCAATAAGAGTTAATACATTTTCTAAGACAAATCAGAAATAGGAAGAAACTACCTTGATTTAATGATGTCATATATGATGAAAACTTTTCTATTAGGGATCAGGAACAAAACAAGTTGTATTTTCTATCCAAATTACTTGTAAGCCAAAAAGGAAGCTAAGAAAACAATTTCATTTTCAATAGCATCAAAGAATAAAATTCTGAGAAATGAAATTGACCAAGGAGACAAAAAACCTGAATAATAAAAACTACAGAACATTGCTGAAAGAAATTAAAAGACTCAAACCAATGGAAAGACATCTGTTCCCTCATAATAGGAGATTAAAAGCCAGTGAGGTATTGGCATAAAGATATGTACACCAAAATAACAGCAGCGAGCTCAGAAATCACTTCCCTGTATATGGTCAATGGCTTCAGAAGGTGTCCAAGCCACTAAATGCGAAAGATCAGTCTTCCCAGTCAAAAGAGTTGTAAAAACTGGATATCCATATAACAAGAGTATACTTATAAGTATACCATATAAAAAATAATCTCAAAGTATATCCAAAACCAAAATTTAAGCTCTAAAACTATAAAACTCTTAGAAAAAGTTCTTCCTAACATTAAACAATGATTTCTTAGATAATGCCATCAAAGCTGTCTTTGTTACCCTTCTCGTGGCTTAGACAAAATACCTGATGCCCAAAGTTAAAGGAGAAAAGGTTTATTCTGCTTTTTTTTTTTTTTTTTTTTTTTTTTTTTTTTTTTTTTTTTTTTTTTTTTTTTGTCCTTTTGAGACAGGCTCTCACTATGCAGTTCAGGCTGGCCTTAAGCTCACTTTGTAGCTCAGCCTGGTCTCGAACTCACAACAATCCTCTGCCTCAGCCTCCCGAGTGCTGGGATTACAGGCCTGCGCCACCACGCCCGGCGAGGAAAGGTTTATTTAGCTCATGGTTCATAGAGCTTTCAGTCCGTAATCACCTGGGTGCAAGGTGGGGTGGTGTGACAGACAGACATCACAGGGAGGAAACAGTCCATAGCAGGAAGAAGGTAACAAAGGGAGCAAGGATTGATCCCAGGTCTTTCTGTCCCTTATATCTTATTCCAGCTACTTAGGATGGCTGACACTCACACCCCTAATCCTAGTGCCATTGATCTTAGCACTGCACCATGAATCAAGTCCAGCTTCACACACTCTAGATCCAGCCACTGCAGAGACAGCCCTGCCCAGGGCCCCATGAGGCTTTGGAGCATGCACCCAAACATAAGCCATAACAAAACCAGGGGCAACTCAAATAAACAGACAACCTTTACTACATCAAAATTTTTAAATTCTGTGCATCAAAGTACACAATCAACAACATGAGAAAAAGAAGCCAATAGAATTGAAAACTTTTTTTCAAGGGATACATCTAATAAGAAGTTGGAGTTTAAAATATATTAGAATTCACAGACCTTGACAATAATAACAAAATTAGAAATGGCCCAGCTCAAAAATGAGAAAAGAACTTTACTAGACATTTCTCCAAAGATGACAGATAGGTGACCAGCAAGCGTACGAAAAGATGGTCAACACCAATAAGCATTAGATAAGTGCAAACAAAAACCATACATGGACTTATACAGCTTAGTATATCACTATCAAAACAATAAAAAAGCACAGTAAATAAAAAATGGCAAGCCTTGGCAAGCATATGAAGACAGAGGCATATTTGTTTCCTTTTGATAAAAATGCAAAGCAGTTTGGTCACTCTGGAAAATAGAAGATTCTGAAAAAAAAATTGAAATTTAATTGCAAGATGAGAAGAAACTCCACTTCCAGGTGAGGCACTCGAACACTGAGCCCCAGACACATTATTTGTACGCCACATTCATTGAAACATTATTTGTAATAGTCAATATGTAGAAGCAATGTAGGTATTTATTAGCAGATGAATGGATAAATGCAATTTGATATATTTGTCACTTATATAGGTGATTACATACGTGAAATATATGTGGGATAGATATATATTTTATGCTATTTACTGCAATATATAGTTGTATAACTTAATATGATTATAGTACACATATATTTTTGTGTGTATTTGGTATAGGGTCTCATTATGCAGCTCCAACTCACAGTGACCCTATTGTTTCAGCCGCCCCAGCACTGGGATTACAGATGTACACCACCAAGCCTGGTCTTGGAGACAGCTTGGCCATGTCTGTAGTGGGGCCAGCATGTTCTGAGGTGCCAGGGAAGGTTCTTGTGCTTATGTAGGCAGGCACTTAGACCACTGAGCTATCTCCATGGCCCTATAAAACATTACTTACTTATATTACACATTATGAAATTATTTAGCCTTAAAATGGAAGGAAATTCTGGCACATGCTACAACTTGGATGAATTTTGAAGATGTTATGCTAAATGAAATAAATAAGTCACAATACAATTGCTGCATGATTTCACTTTTCTGATGTACCTAGAGTAGTTAACTTTTAACAACAAAAACTATTGGAATCGACAAGGGCTAACGGGAGGCGCTCATGGTAAGTCATCATGTAATAAGTACAGAGTTTCGGTTTTTCAAAATGAAGATTTTGAAGGCTATTTGCACAATGTAAATATGGTTAACACTAGAGAACTGTGCATTAGAAATGACTAAGGAGATGAATTGCATGTTACATGCTTTTTACCACTGTTAAAAATAAAAGTTAAAAATATAGGACATTCAGTTATCTTTTAGGGTCAAACAATGACTAGTTCTTCAGTGCTAGTGTGCCCTGTGCAGCATTTGCAGATGACATACAGTGTATCTCCTGTGGCATATTTGGGGAATAGTTACATTCAAAAATTATCTACTATTTATCAGAGATTAAAATTTAAGTGGACCTCCTGCATTTTTGCTAACAGTCCTATTTACAGCCAAATCTCAGAGGTAAAATTCCATCCTTTTGCTGGATTCTATTCATTAGAACTAGTCACTAGGTCCAGCCCCACTGGAGGACACATTACAATGAACAGAAACACCAGGAGACCAACATCAATGAGATCCACTAGAGAAGCTGCCTGCCAACCCTGGAAAGAGATTGGTGAATATTTCTAATGTTTATATTTCTGTTCTCCCCAATTGATTCACAAGTTCTTGAGGGTCTGTCATAGGTAAGAAGATACAATTGATCATCTACATCAGAACACTTTTGAGATAAATACCTGGAATCTGATATAAATAATTACTTTGGGAAAATACATTTAAATAAACTAGTCCCTGGCAAGCCCAGATGTATTATTGTCCTAGTTAAAAATCATATTCCTAAATGTCTTCCTCAGCCATAGCACAAATCAATATATTAAGAAGGGCTTGATATATATGATTGCAAAGTGTGCAAATTTGTATTGCTAAATATATGGCTTTTGAGTATTTTTCTTCCTGATCCAATTAAGAGAGAGAAAAAGGAAATGTCTTCTACAATCTTATCCTATATTTTTAACCAAAAAACAAATCTACAACCACATGGAGATTTCAGTTTAGGAATAAATTCCAAAATAAAGGAGAGTTGAATAACACATTCATCACCATTAGCATTTGATCTGGTTTGTGTAGTGTGATGGTGAAGAGCCAGCTGGCTCCCTGACTTTGGGGCTCAAATTCTACTCTAAAGCTTAGTAAGGACACAACGACGGGGAATGATGTGACCTCTCTGAACCACCGTACATTCATTCAAAAATGGCACTTGATTGCATATGACAATATGCATAAAGTGCTTCACGCTTTTATTAAATGTATCAACAAATATTTGAGCCTTTTCTTTCTGCCAGTGTACAATTCCTGGAAATCTGGAATCCAAGAATATTCTTGATAGAAATGTGTATCATGGAGCAATCTGGAGGTATCAAAGAATCCTCAAGAAACTAAATTAGAATTCCTAAACTTACAGTAATTTATCATTTTAACAGTCAATCATAACAGCAACTGAAAACCATAACCAATTTAAGTCAGTACTGATACTTCATGGGTGAAGAAATTTGTGCTTTCCAAATTATGAGAATTTCAACTACTTGCATAAATTCTTTCACTGAAAGAACTTTTAAATTTTGTACCTAGATCCTAAGGTAGAATAACAAATTTGAGTTTTAGTAAGCTAAAAACATTGCCATTTACAGTTTATGAAAAACAAATTTTGTAACCCTTCATAACTCATAGTTACTAATTAGTCCTTCATTATACATAAAAATGAAATTTTATGTAATTTTGCCTCTTCTGCCTATAAAAATGGAAGAAAATATTGGTCCTAGGGATCTGTTTGTGGCCAATTATGAAAATCATTCTGCCCCACATGAAGACATGAATATAAATGATATAATCATGAATATAAATAATTCTCAAGCTTAAGTAAGAACTGTAGACATGCAGCTTGTGATATCAGAAAAATTGTTGTACTAATTTTTTCTTGCTGTTATAACAAATTACCAAAAATTTAATGGCTTGAAAGAACACAAATGTATTATCTTACTGTTTCAGAAGCTGGAAATCTGACACATTTTGTACTGTGTTCCAACCAAGGTGCTCGTAGGGCTGCATTCCATTCTGCAGGCTCTGGAGAAGAATCCCTTTTCTAACCCTTTCTAGCTCCCATACATTTCTACCTCCCATACAAGGAAAGCCACATACATTCCCTGGCTTGTAGTCCTGTCCTCAAGCTAACAGCCAGCAAGGAAAGGTGAATTCCTTCCCAGTCTATCTCTCTAACATTTTCCTCTGACTTCCTCTTCCATATTTAAGGCCCTGATTATATTGGACTGGACCAGATAATTCAGATTAATATTCTCATTTTAAGGTCATCTGATTGGCAACCCTAATTCTATCCACCTTTTTTAATTTCTCACTGCAACATAACACAGCATATTCACAAATTCATAGAATTAGGATTTTTATCTCTCTGAGGGAATGTTATTCTCTCCTCAACTGTGTTTTTCAAAGTATGTTTTGGTGAATACCCATCCAATGAAGATAGATGAGGAATAGGTTCTGTGGGGAACGTATGCTAATGAAATATTATATATCATTTCTTATCTTGAAATTTTACATGAAAATTTTACAATAAAGATGCCTGGTCAACTAATTTGAAGATGCTATCCATTTTCTCTTAGAAGCAACAGTTCATACTCAGTGTCGTATTCTTGGACCTGTAGGATGTCTAAATTCATGAGCTCACTGCATGGTCCTTACCCAACCCTGCAGCCCCTCTATGAAAAGAGGATATGGCTTAGATGTTACCAGATTTACTTTTTGTTTCCTAAAGGGACTAAAATATTTTGCTTCAAACCCAAGCTTCCATGAAGAACCTCAGGAAACATTTTTCAAACATTCATCAGAAGGCAAGAGATGAGCTAGACTTGGGTGAATCACTTCCTCTTCCCAAGTATCTCAGTCTCCAGAAAGGGACACAACCATGAAGACTAATCTATCATATGCCTGGTATGTCCCTAAAAGAAGTAGATGCAGCAAAGAGGGCCAGAGTGGACAAACAGCTAGGTAACGGGGTCGGAGGTGGTGTGTGCACATATGCACACAGTGGTGGTGGCAGGGGGTGATTTACCTTCAGAGGAGACAGCAAGCATCTTTCTAGGTAAGTGAGAGATAGGAAAGACAGTCAAGTAGTAATTTCCAAATATATGTCAGAGAGGACTCAATGAAGAGAGCTGTTATCAACACCTCAGAAACTTTACTTGCAATATGTTTTCAGGAGACTTCACTGGGCCACTCAAGGCAAAAAAAAATAGATTTATATCCATAAGAAACCCTCCTTTCCCATAATAAATATCCACTGGAACACTTATTCCTAACTGTATCACCAAGGACACTACTTCTAAACACCAACTTCCTTTGGGAGAGGGGTCAAAAGAGTCATTCCCTTCCAGGAATAGCATAGCCTTCTTTGGCAATAAAGACATAGCAGATGTGATTTATTGAAGATTTTCAAAAATTATACTAACCCATAGACTTTGCTTTCCATGTCTTTAGGGCTTTCTCAAGTTTATTTTGAACAAAGATGTATTAAATATTTTCTCAGCCTTTTGTCAACAAACAGACAAAGAGACCATGAACGCCTTTTAAATTACTGTTGTCTCTTGCACTAGATGAGAAAGTGATGCAGGTAAGATATTTGTGTATTCAGACAAAGGATCTTCAGAATAATGTACAGGACTACAAGATAAACCCTGAGGGGACTTCACTGACCACATAAGAAACATAAAGTACATGTGTTGATATATAAATCTTGCTCTATTCAGGTCTTAACCATCCAACAGAAAAGTATAAAAATGAAGTATACACTGCGGGGCCATAATATTAAGCTGAGCTGTAAATGGCTATGGTTGACAACTTCTTTGAATAACTCACTATTGTTGTTGAATGCTGGACTGTGTTGGATTGTGTTGTCGAGTTCAAGCACCTAAGTTAGTTGAATGACAATGGAGTGCCCACCTTTGACAGGTGTAGACAAAGGAAGGGGTATAGAAAGAAAAAATCAGGATGTGTGTGTATAGACAGTACAGTTGGGATAGATAACCCTGTGCTTGTACATAATCCTATGAGAGGCAAGATCTGCACTAATGGTGGTTGGACAGGATATTATGTCGGCTTTCTAGTACTATGGTCATCCACTAGGAAAATAATTATTGAATTTTTGATATAATTCAGGTATAAAAAATAAGATACTAGCCGGGCGTGTGGCGCAGGCCTGTAATCCCAGCACTCGGGAGGCTGAGGCAGGAGGATTGTTGTGAGTTCAAGATCAGCCTGAGCTACAAAGTGAGCTTAAGGCCAGCCTGAACTGC
This sequence comes from Ctenomys sociabilis, assembly GCA_004027165.1. Lineage (NCBI taxonomy): Eukaryota > Metazoa > Chordata > Mammalia > Rodentia > Ctenomyidae > Ctenomys > Ctenomys sociabilis. Next base: position 6,011 of record PVKA01001140.1, on the reverse strand, counting down.
ATAGTGAGACCCTGTCTCAAAAAGACAAAAAAAAAAAAAAAAAAAAAAAAAAAAAAAAAGATACTTAAACAGCTACACTCTCTTAATTTACTTATAAGAGACATTTGCTATAATAATGTCTGTAAGTATAATATCATGTGTGTACCTTGTACGATACCAAAACAATATGAAAACAGTTTGCAATGTATTAATTTATCGAATCTGTCTTGTTAAGGTGTCTTGAAACTGTCTGATTGATATTTGTACTTCAATAAAATAAAAAAAATTAAAAATTTTAATAAGATATTTGTGTATTGACAAGAGAATAGTAGTACATTTAGCATTTTAATTTGAACCCCCTTTTTTCTACCAATTCCACTTGGAGTCCTGGGTTCTTAATGGAAGACCACCCATGTTTAATTGTTATTGCTATTGTTACTAAGAACAGCAGAAAGGAATCAAAAGGAAACAAGAAAATGTTTTCTTGTGCAATAATCTCAGTAAAAGAAATGAACTAGTCAACACATAATGGTAATATTCACCCAAAGTATTAGATGTCAAAAGAAGATCTCATATATCTCCATGGAGATAAGGACAAAAACAAACATAAGGGAGCTAACAGTTGTAAAACTGCTATTTTTTTGCCAAATACCGTGTTAACCACTTTTAACTTACTTTATTCATTTTCAAAGCAATTCTTTGCAGTAAGCCAAAGTCTTATAAATCTCTCCTGACCAAGAACTTTACACAAATTTTCAGGTGCAAATAGATTCAAACTAATATTAACACACTTGCAATGCAAATCCTGCAGACCCTACGTGCCCCCTCTGCAGGGTCTCTAGGATACTACAGCTATTTCATGGAGTTCACAGCCATCCTTCCCAAGCTCTGGGTACTCCACAAAGTTTCCATGAAAACCTTTGATGTTTGATACACAGAGACATCTCTGATAACAACTTGGGCACAAAAGACATTCCCATTTTGTAACAGTGAACTAACTGGGTGTTACAAAGTTTAATAGATTGATTCAGTTGTTAGAGGTTGTAGTTGAAACTGAGACTCCCTATTTGTCTAACTCTAACTAACACTTATCCCAGACCCCACCACCCAACTCACCCTGCATGCCTGCAGGGAACCTTCAGTTTTGTTGAAGTCCCAGACTTGTTATTCTAGCTCTCATATTTTGGATGTCTCTGTTTCATATCAGGGTTTAATAGAAATGTTCGGTTTAAAGTTTGGAGGTCCGAAATCCCAATAGTTTGTAGGTGTTATTATTGATTTCCTGCTTGCATTTTGCCAATTATGTAGAGTTACCCTGTGAATTACTATTCCGCATGCCACATGTGAAGTGCTTCTCACCTTCTGCTGACTGTTGGACTGATGCCCCTAAAAGGTGGAATTCACATTATCATAGACCAGAGAGTTAAGCCTTGGTTACCTGTAGATGCTGAAATCTTTTGAAGCAGATCTGCTGAGCAAGATACCTGCTACTCATAAGAAGACATGATCTCCTAAGAATGCCGATAACATGCCTGCGATGACACATTGCAGTTAAGGGTTCAGATCGCTGAAGCAAGTTTTTCTGGGGAAAAGCAATGCCTTTTTCTTTTTTCCTTCAGTACTGGGGATTGAACTCAGGATCCTGCACTTGCCAGGCCAGCACTTATCTCCCCAACCCAGAGAATGCAATTCTTTACCATAATATAGGCTTTGTTTTAAAAATGTGCACTTTTGGGGCCAGAGAGATGGCTCAGTAGAATAAGCACTTCCCTGCCAGGTGCAAGGGTCTGAGTTCAATCTTTGGTTCTGCAAAAAATATAAATAAATATAAAAATAAAAATGCACAATTTCAAAATGCTTAATCATATGTATTTCCAAAAGAGATTTCATATTACCTCTTCCCTACTGAGATTCTTTCAAGAACAGAGGGAAATCTTTCAAATTTTATACTATAGCTTGCCTCTCTGTACCTCAGAAGACAAAACTTATTGAAAAGAAAATCATTAATTCATGAGTGCTAAAAAATACTTTTCTCTAATTTAAACTAAGGTTGATGTAAAGAGCATCCTGGTATGGAACCAAATGCCAGAAGCCAAGCAACCAAACACCAGGGACCTCAGGTCCTGGCATTTTCAAGATGAGCCCTCAGAAATCCCTTTCCTTTGAAGAATGTCAGATAATCCATGAAGAAAACTCAGAAGTAGAGAAGCATGTTATAGCTACTGGTGAAATAATGAATGAGGAAAGAGTTGTGAAGTCTAAGAGCCTTAGACAGAAAGGTGTTAGAGAACTGGAGGTTGACACAATGGTAAAGTAGCACCTAAAGCCAAGTGGTGGTCACAGGGCAAACTTAATATCTCGGGCTGTGACCAGGCTGCCACCTGCCTGCTGAACTAAATTAACATGAAGGACATTACATTGTCTATGAAGCGTCTGCCAAATGTTTGCTCTGCATCTAATTAAGCACTTACATCTAATGTTCACTTCATGTAGGAGTTAGGAAGACAGCTAATACTATGAGAAAGCAATCAGACAGTGCAGAAGGAGGAAGTTTCTATAGGGTAATTAGACTCAGTTCCCCCACAAACTTCAGTCATTACCAAAAGCTGAACTGTGATAGATTAGAAGAGACTTAAGAAGCATAATAGCCAAAATGTATTGATTGTGTCATAGTTTAAATGAGTCGATGGTGACTACTTGGAAGAAATTATTAATTACACAAGATTTGAAAACTTTTTCTTATGTTTAGTGTTTTTCAAAGTGCTATAGATTGAACCCAGAGCATTAACACTGAACTACATCCCCAGCACTTTTTTTTTTTTTTTTTACTTTGAGTCAGGATTTCACTAAGTTGCCTCACCTGACCTTGAACTTGTGATCCTCCTGCCTCACCTTCCCAGACTGCTGGAATTACAGGCATGTGTCATCACAATAGATTGGTATGTCCTTCTATAGGAAAATGACTTTTGATTTTTAAAGATACATACTTAAGTATTTATGAGCAAAATGACATATCTATCCTCTGCTTTAAGTTTCAGCACAAAACAAATATGTACAATTAAATGTGGTAAGCAGTGTATGGGACCAGTTTACAAGGGTTCCCATGCAATATAATATTATCTCTACTGTTTAACATTTATCATAATTATTCTTTGTCCAATACATGTTTGCAGTACAGAATGTTTGCCCTCTCGTGGGATTTCGAAAACATACATGACGCATCCTGATCCCCATTCCATCCTCTTTTCCTCCTCCCTCGCCTCCTCCTTCCATTTCCTGATCCCCTTTTCTTTTGAGAAAGATGTCTCCCTACTTCCTAGTATCTGTCTTGGACTTTACCCTTTATTTATCACTTGTGTTTCTCATATAAAAGAAGCCATGTGTGTCTCATTTGTTGCACTCAACATTAGGGACTCAAGATGCATCTGTTTTCCTACAGGTGACTCAAGTCTGTCCTTCTTTAAGCAGAACAGTTCTCCATTGTGTTTAAATATCCCATAGCTATTCTTAAAAGCATGAGCTGCTTCGGCTATGCAGGACAGGGAGCCTGGCGCTCAAGGCTCTGAGGAAGCTTCCATTCCCTTTGCGCTGAAAATCTGAAAATAATATCAGAAGATCAAGAATCCTGCTGCAGGGAGGGCCCCCTGCATCAAGTCACCTTTCCCTGATTTTACAGAGGAAAAATGGAACTTCAGAGGGACAAAGTGACCTCTCCCAGATCACACAGCTAGCGGGAGGTGGTCCAGTGCAGAAATCTGCTTTCTTGCCCTCACGCTTAACTCCTTTCTTCTGCGCTCAGGCTCTGCGCAGTCCCGCAGCCTCTGAGTTGTTCACCACAGAGGAAACCTAGCTGGTGCTCGGAAAGTTTCCACCGCCATCGGCAATCCTAGGACAATGCCCTGGGTTGTACTGCACTCCTTGTGCTTATACTTGCTGGTTCAAGACAGGGCTGGGTGTGAGTACCGATAGGCCAGGTAGTGGGGGACTGCACCCCACGAGGTACATAGCACATTGCAGTGCCCCCTAGAATGAGAACAAACAATACCAGAGGGCCAAGTGGCACTCCTCCCCCAGCAATAGAGAGGAGCGCAGAATGGGCACTTGGTTCCCACTGCACCACTTAAAAGCTGAAAGCCACCACGCTCACCTGATAGCCAGCTTCTGCATCAAAGGAAAACAGCAATGCAAGATTGGATCCCTGCTTGTCATAACAACGGATGGTGCACAGGCCAAGGGCGTATTTTACAACTTCCATTTCTGTTCTTTTGCCTTTTCCCAAATGATAAAGATCACCACACCATGAAAAAACATCACAAACTATTGCATTGTCTATCAGGCAACTGTTTAATAACTTCTGCTCTCCTGCTGTAAAAATTTTTGCAGATTTCCTCCCATTTTCTCTGCCTAGAGAAACATTTGGTTATCAAAATATGTACCTCATATTAGCTCAGGAAACCAAAGAGGGGGCGAGAAAGATCTCCATTCGCTTGCTGCAATAAAGGTTTCCTTCTCTAGCGATAATCGACTCTGCATAATTAAAATCGCTCAGACTGCTGAACTAATTTTCAGACTGGAGGTTTCTTCCTGTAGCAACACTTACAAGTGAAGTTTCTACTGTGAATGAATTTAATCGTAAGTCTAATTACAATTTTAATGAATATCTCCAGCCCTGCATGTAAACCTGCACTCCAAGGCTTTGCTCTCTGTTAGGGTAGTTTAAGGTCTTTTTGTTTTTAATATAAAGGAATGTGTTTGGCGAAATGACCATGTAGAAAAAGAAATATTCTTTACGGTTCAGTTTGGTTTGCTTTTGATGGTCAAGTGAGAAAATAAAAAAGGTCTGTGTTTTAAAGAGCCTCTTAGGTTTGGGTATTTCTGCTTTAGTTTGTGATAAGTGTCCTATTTCCTTAAGAACTAGGGGGCCACCTTGCAATGATTGTGTTCTATTTGCAATTTAGCATATGTTACCTGTTCTCATGAACAGCCCAAAATCAGTTTAAGAAATTCAATGACTTTGTATGAAAAAGGCATTTTAAAAAATGTGAAAAATTCCTTCCTTGAAAACATATTTAAAAAGAAAAACAAGCACAAAATTTAAAACAGCCAACTTAAGCCACTCAAGTAATCAAAGGTATCTTTCTAAGAAAAAACAAACAAACCCTTATTTAATTAAGCACAACACTTTTTATAATAGAGGAACACTGGGAGCTCCCTTACCAAGAGACATGATATAAAGCTGTCATGTATTTTAGGGCAACTTAGGAACATGCTTTTCAACTGTAATAGTTCTACAAAACAATGCATGTTCATTATAGATGAATCAATAAATATGGATAAATAAAAGGACTTTTTAAAAATATAATATTTGGATCAGCCAAATAGCTCAGAGGATTAAAGCACCTGCAAGCAGGTGCAGGAGCCCAGGATTCAATCCCCAGGCCCGCCATGCTGGCCCTACCCCCAGGGCATGCTGAGACCCACCTGAGCACCTGAGGCTGGGCATGGTGGCACCCAACTATAATCCCAGTGCTTGAGAGGCTGAAAACAGGAGGATCATTTCAAATCCAATATGTGTAGTGAGATTCTGGAGATCCTGTACCAAATACATTAATATATATATATATGTGGGGGGGGTGTATATAAATAATTTATAGTCCTACAACAAAAAATTAAATAATATTAAAAGTATATTCTCTTCCAGATTTTCATGTGTACTCTGTACACATATGTGTGTATTATATACATACATACATACATACATACATGTGCACATGCACATACAGGGATAATAAAAATAAGGTGAATTTTAAATTTCCAAATAAAAAGCATTATATTCTGAGCAAGGAGATTGTGGAGCCACAGAAGAAAGAGATTGAAGTTCTATAGTGTGCCTGGGGAGAGTCACATGAAGAGAAAACTTTCTCTCAGGCTCTCACAGAGAGCAATCTGGTCAAGCATTGGCCGTGACTCATCCACATGGATGACACAGACAAAGGAACTACAGAATAATGTACAGGACTACAAGATAAACC